>CAKALU010026366.1:0-11943 GCA_916700995.1 Hozukius guyotensis
TTGTAACTTTCAGAAATGCTTGTTAACAGCGACACCTGTGGCCGTTAAGTCAACGAAAGTCAGCGTCGGGCTCGCGCTTGTGCTCGCTCTACATAGACATGAACGAGCATCGCTCAAAACAGTGAGGCGACACACGTCAGCTAAAATCACAATATCACTCTATATTTCACCTGCTTGGCAGTAATGTTAGCTGACCAGACGAAGGTATCTCCATGAATCACTGCTGATCCTAGTGTTGGCTTTTCCTGCTTCAGCAAAAGCGGGTCGGTGCCGGGGCTGAAGCAGGAAGAGAAACGTTATTGCCTCCCGACTGCGCCCGCAGGGAGACACCGGCACCCGGTCGGAGGCGATAACGTTTCTCGCTGCGGAGCCCCGTCACTTCACAAGACACGGAAAACCACTGTTGGTCTGGAGGAGCTGCAGCATTTATATCTGCAAAAACCTCCACGGTACATTCACTAGATATTCTCAGAGCTACTAACTCTTCTGCAGTGTGGAGTGTGCGCGCATGCACGTTTAGAGGTGGAGCGAGAACGCGAGGTGTGTGTGAGTGAAGGCAAGCCGGCAGAGGAGCAGAGTACAGCAGAGACTCCGGTCACACACGAGCGCGCATATGAGAGCGCTCGTGGGAAACCGACCCGGGTGATTTATACGTGTAAGAAGTTACAAACAGTCCCTTTAAAGAAAAAAAAAAAAAAAACACGGCTCTTGGACGGGAGCCGGCTCTTATCGTTCACTTAAAAGAGCCGGCTCTTTGAACCGGCTCGTTCGTAACCGATACATCACTAACTCGAGTCCTCGCTGCAGGAGGTCTGGCTCATCACCGTGATGATGATGATGATGATGATGATGCTGGTGGTCTGGTGAAGCTGTTCGGTTAGCCGGGGCCAGCTAGTCACCGGAGCTACATTTATCACACTCTGGGTGTTCGTCACCGACGGTAGCCGGTGTTCCGGTGTTGTGCAGCGGCTGGACGGAACACAAGATGCGGTGGTAGCTGGTGTTAACCCGCAATGAGCCGCAGCAGCAGCGGACAGCGGCTAGTTCTGCTAACCAGCAACATGACTCACACACAGTAGAGAGAAGCTGCTGTCTGCTGGACTGGAGTTAGCTGCAGTTAGCGGCTAACTCCAGCTAGTAGCAGTCCACGTCCACGGTTAGCTGCTGCTGGAGGTGATGTCTATCCGATGGAGCTGAAGTGTTGCTCGGCTTGCCAAAGATGACGGGCCGCCTGATCCACCGGGTGTTTTTGTGCCTCTGTCAGCAGGAGGAGGAACATGGAAGCCGAGGAGGAAGAGTGGAACAAAGACCTGAGTGCACACAAACTGCTGCTGGATAAAAAGGTGCTCTGCAAGCAGAATGGAAGGATCGGTAAGACTGGTGTGTTTTTATCTTCTTCTCTTTCAAAACTGTAAACTATAAATACTCTTCATGCATTCAAGCTTTACTGCAAGGTGACCTCTTTATCTGCAGGTATAGTGAGAACTCTCCACAGCCTGTTGAAAACCCAGAACACACTGCAGATTCAGTCCATCGCCCTGACTGATGTGTTTTTCCTCTTCTTCTCCCAAACTGTAAACTATAAACACTCTGCATTCAAGCTTTACTGCAAGGTGACCTCTTTTAGTAGCTCAGTTCAAAGGGACTTGGCTTGGGTCCCCACATGGACCAAGTACTGAGTGTGAACTGGTAGCTGGAGAGAGATGCCAGTTTGCCTCTTGGGCACTGCCGAAGTGCCCTTGAGCAAGGCAAGGGCCTTGTAGTCTTGTTGCCTAAACCAACCTAAAGTAGTTATAGTTTTATTTCCTTAACCTAAAGTAGTTGTAGTTTTATTGCCTAAACCTAAAGAAGTTGTAGTTTTGTTGCCTAAATCAAAGGAAGTTGTAGTTTTATTGCCTAAACCTAAATAAGTTGTAGTTTTGTTGCCTAAACCTAAATAAGTTGTAGTTTTATTGCCTAGACCTTAAGAAGTTGTAGTTTTGTTACCTAAACCTAAAGAAGTTGTAGTTTTGCTGCCTGAACCTAAAGAAGTTGTAGTTTTGCTGCCTGAATCTAAAGAAGTTGAAGTCTTGTTACCTAAACCTAAAGAAGTGGTAGTTTTATTGCCTAAACCTAATGAAATTGTAGTTTTGTAGCCTAAATCTAAAGAAGTTGTAGTTTTGTAGCCTAACCCTAAAGAAGTTGTAGTTTTGTTGCCTAAATCAAAGGAAGTTGTAGTTTTATTGCCTAAACCTAAAGAAGTTGTAGTTTTGTTGCCTAAACCTAACTTTTTGCACAGCGCAATTACATACAAAGTAAATGCAAAGAGGCCAATAGACGCAAATTTTCGCCGGGCGACGCAATTGGTATTCACCTGTCAGGGGCAGCCCCCCTCGCTCTGACATCTCTCCATTAATGCATGTATATAGGTCCTGTTTGTGCATGTGTGTCTGTGTAATATTTCGGGCCTGTGTGTTCTGTGTAAATAACAGAGGGAAAAAATTGAATTTCCCCTCAGGGATCAATAAAGTGCCTTTCTTCTTCTTGTTCTTCTCTGCAGGTATAGTGAGAACTCTCCACAGCCTGTTGAAAACCCAGAACACACTGCAGATTCAGTCCATCGCCCGCTCAGAATGTGCTGGTAGGTGAAAAATGAGTGAAAATGTCATTAATCTGGTGGTTTAGCTAGTACAGACACTCTGGACATACAGTGATTGAATGCAGCATCCTATTTAACTGAGGACTATACATAACCAGCCGATTAGACTATTGTCAGGCTATTAAATAGGTGTTATCAGTCGCTATAAGCCCCATAGATGTGGGTCAATAGGGGCCTACTTCACACACTAGTAGTTTTTATCATCTATTCACATGGCTGATCACCAAAAGAAGGTTTAAAAGAACACGACAGTGACTTATGACAGGGTTTTCACCCAAAAAACCAGAGTCAACAATGTGTAGTTGTCCTTGTCTTCTTAGGTTTTTTAAGCCAAAACCCGTTGTTTCTCCCTAAACTTAACGAACAGTTTTTTTTGCCTAAACCTAAAGAAGTTGTAGTTTTGTTTCTTTGACCATAAGAAGTTGTAGTTTTGTTTCCTTGACCATAAGAAGTTGTAGTTTTGTTTCCTTGACCATAAGAAGTTGTAGTTTTGTTGCCTAAACTTAAAGAAGTTGTAGTTTTGTTGCCTAAACCTAAAGAAGTTGTAGTTTTGTTGCCTAAACCTAAATCAGCATCATTATGTAGTTAATTCGGCATCCTTTTGATCTGTTTATTGCAATCAAATCACAGCACAATCTGTTTATTTTTGGTTCATACCGAAGTAGCGACGTGTGGCTTGCTAGATACAGTCAGTGCAATGGCACTGTATGTGAAAACAGCTCGCTGTCGGTTGATGTTATGAATGGCGTTTGGTTTTCTGACATATCTGGGACTTCCACAACATGTACAAAGCGGCAGCAGTCGTTTATTTCTTTCGTGGTTGATGGAGGAAAGAAAAGTTGTTGGTATCTATAGAGACAAGCTCCTTCTCCTCTCCGGCGCGTCTACCGGCGGTCCAACTCGCGTGAGTAAAGCAAAGTGAAAATTTGCTTCGTCTGAACACAGCATAACTGACTGATAATAAAAGTTTATATTTGTGGTGAGAAAGGACACATGTCGTTTCCAGCTACCATCTGATTTTTCATTTTAAATTGTGGAAAATGTTCTTCAGTTAGCGGCTTTACCAGACATGCAAAGAAATGACTAAGGTCTAAAATGGCTGGCTAGTTACATGTAAAGGCAGGTCCAGTGAGTGTCATCAATAAGTGTTGTTGTAAATGGCACAGTATCGGGTTTAGTGTGCACATTTTTACAGCTCTTTTCTGAGTTTGGCAAAAAAAGAAATTCCCAAACAAGCAACGGTCAAATACTGTATGTAACTTAAGAAAATTAAAGCTTATCTGGCTGTTGATCTCAGACGTGTCCTCCTGTGTGACCCAGGCTCCTGTCCAAATCTGATGATGAGTAGGAGCGAGCACGCCGATGCGAGGCCCGTCCCCGTGGCCCTCACCCCCCAGCTCCCCCCCAGAGCTCACCGGCCCCTCTGCATGTCGGTCTCCTCCGACAGCAGCGGACGCTTCAGAGCTCTGGAGACGCAGGAGTGGAAGAACAACCTCAAAGCTCAGGTACGTCCAAATGCACATCTGCTACTGAGTTCTTGAGTATAACTGAGCAAAACAAGTCATTAATACTTCACAGAACACACACAGAGGTTTAAAATCCTCCTTCAGTTCTTAATAAATGCTTAATGTACCGAATAGTTCGAAGCTTCATTCATAACGTTGGCATGGTAATCAACCTCAAGTCAGTATTCAAATGCTTCAATTTTTTAATATATATATACAGTAGTGCGGCAGCAGCGAGAATATTTCTCACTGACGCTTCGAAGCCCAAAAAATGGTATTCGTGACAGCCCTAATCTCAATTTCTGGGGTGATTAAAGCGTCAGGACCGAATCGTAGGCCAGTGAAGGATGAGGAACTGAGTGGACCACATGTTGGATCTGTGTGTGTGTTTGTTGCAGATGGAGCAGGCCCACAGTGCCGGAGCCGCCAGCAGCACCGGATCTCTGGAGCGAGCGTCTCTGTTCTGCGCCTCGGCGTCCACCACAGCGTCCAGCTCCGGCCTGTCCAGCCCAGTGGAGATCCTCAACAAGAGCAAATCCTCCAGCCGCTTCTCTCTCTTCTCTCCGCCCTGGAACAGCAGCTCCGAGTCCGACTCCAACCCGCCGTCCCGCTCGGGCTCCAAGAAGCTGCGTAACTACAGCAGGCGAGCCGCCACGGGGCCGGCCGGTGCCAGGGGCCCCGACACGCCTGAGCCCAAACCCAGCGGGCCGGAACACTTCCAGTACTCTGAACCCGTCATCTCCAAGGTGACGGACTACATCTATGTGGGCAACCTGAACGCGGCGTACAACGGGCGCACTCTGTGCCGCAACAACATTGACAGCATCATCGACATGAGCAGTGTGCCCGGAGAACCGGGCCCCAGCCTCAACCTCATACCGTGCACCTGCTCCCGTGGCGCCCGCCACAGCTGGTCCCGCCTCAAAGTGGACATCGGAGACGTGCCGGACGCCCTGGGTGACGGCCCGGCCCTGAAGCAGCGCTGCTTCGAGGACATCAACGAGTGCATCGACGCCTCCACAGAGAAGAGGAAGCGCGTCCTGGTCCATTGTCGAGATGGTTTCTCTCTGGCGCCGACGTGCATCATCCAGTACCTGATGGTGAAACAGAACATGAGGCTGATCGCCGCCTACGAGCTGCTGAGGGCCAAGTACCCGGTCAACATCAGGGAGTGCCACCAAAACGTGCTGGTGAGCCTGGAGAGGGCGCTGCGGCCCGGAGGCAACGTCGACCCCGAGTGCTTCAAACAGGCCATCTCGCGCAAAGTGGCGTGGACCTGACTCCCAACATGCTCGGCTGCTGCTCAAGACTCTCTTTACTCCTCCACCCTCCCATGGTATTAGATATGTTCCTAAAAGGCAGCTGTACTTCCCACGTAGACTGGTCAACTGGATATTATTGTCCCCACTTGAGTTCAGTGGTTGTAAAAGTTATGATGTATTTCAAACCTGTAAATGTGACCTGGCTGTGACGCCCCCCCCCCCACCCCTCCTCTCAGAACAGGAGACGCAATAGACTTCACTGTAATATAGACAGCTTCTTGGTATAACGATGTAATCGTGTTGGCTGTATAGTTGATATAGTCCTGCTTCAGTTCTGTGCCATGCCGTTGTGGTGGTGTTTTATATCAGGGGAATTTCTTAATGGGAGATCTCAGGAGATTATTGATGTCATTCCAGTACAGGGTGGGAAATTACTCAGTAGGTTAGTCTACGACCCCGTTCACACCTGGCACTCAAATGCATCTTGGTAAGCTTTGTGTGTAGGTTGGGCAATATGTCCACAAGGGTTGGAAGGGTCACTGTTAGTCTAGATTACACAGCAGGCATCACTTTCAGCTCATTGTTCAGCTGTCATTCCACTACTTTAATGTTTTGGTTCAAACCCGACTGTTCAGCTAGTGAACATAGTGGAGCATTTAGCAGCTAAAGGGACAGATGGTGGAGACTAGAGCTGTCAAAATTGGCCAAAAATGACGTTCGAATATTCGTTCTAAAAAAAAACTAGGGCTGTCAATTGATTAAAATAGTTAATTGTAATTATCGCACATTTCTTATCTGTTCTAAATGTACCTTAAAGGGAGATTTGTCAAGTATTTAACACTCTTATCAACATGGGAGTAGGCAAATATGCTGCTTTATGCAAATGTATGTATATGTTTATTATTGGAAATCAATTAACAACACAAAACAATGACACATATTGTCCAGAAACCCTCACAGGTACTGCATTTAGCATAAAAAATATGCTCAAATCATAACATGTCGAACTGCAGCCCAACATACAACAACAGCTGTCAGTGTATCAGTGTGCTGACTTGACTATGACTTGCCCCAAACTGCATGTGATTATCATAAAGTGGGCATGTCTGTAAAGGGGAGACTCGTGGGTACCCACAGAACACATTTTCATTCACATATCTGGAGGTCAGAGGTCAAGGGACCCCTTTGAAAATGGCCATGACAGTTTTTCCTCGCCAAAATTTAGCGTTATTTAGCCTCCTTTGCAACAGAAGTTTCACATGATGCCAGTATCTTCACTCTAGCTTTAAAACTGAGCCTGCTACAACCTAAAATCGCCAGTTGCGTTAATGCGTTAAAGAAATTTGTTGCGTTAAAATGAATTTGCGTTAACGTGTTATCGCATTAACTTTGACAGCCCTAAAAAAAACCCATAGGTTCAAACTATTTCCCCCTCAGAGAGGAAGCCTAACCTTCCTCTCTGGCTTTGCTGCTGCTGAGCCTGAATTCTGTTCAATTCTGTAGGCAGTTTCACTTTCCTCACAGATAAAATCAAAATTTTAATTGAAATCGAAACACAAGCTGTCACTGGAGATGTATTTTAGAAATATTTAATGCCAGGTGTGAACTTCAATCGGTTTCATACAGATTTTGACACAATCTGCAAAGATCTGACAGTGACTACGTTTACATGCACAAAATATTCCGGTTTTTACCCTTATTCTGAAAAAGACAATATTCCTACTAAGCTGTTTACATGGCTTATGAACATGACTACTACAACATGACACACCAACCTGACATCAAAGAACTCGCGGCGATGACGGCCAACTGTTGCATCGCCTCACGTCATCTTTGTCTTGGCCGACAAGTTGAACTTGAACGTTGCCAGTTACCACGTTCTGCGCCTGCGTGAGATGAAATAACGCTCACTGACAGCCCCAAACTGTCTGACTGTCAGCTTGGTGTGTCAGGGCCTTAATGTAACCGGTGGTGACTGTGTGAACACAGCCTCCCTCTTTCATTGCTTCAACCACCTTCTTGAAAAGGTCGGCGTTGTGATATTTGCAAATATCCAAAAACCTGTTGATATCTAAGTCTTTCATAATGTTCAAAATTAGGTGTGTTTCTCCTTTTCTTTTGGGTATGCATCTCTGCAAACTGTCGGCTAGTTGGTTTGTGTCACAAACTCACGAAAAAACCCCAATTGAGATGCATATTGTGAATGAGATGTATACATGTCTAAAGACTGATCCTAAAACCTGAATAATATCAGCATATCACACATGTCTTAATCTAAAAATGCTCCATTCGTAATAATGGTGCCTTCAAATGAAACTCGTGAGCTTGTGTTTACAACATAAGAAGTCTTGTACACGACATACTTGCCGTTCAAGGGGTTAAGTCATGAGAACCCTGCTGCTAAGCAACGGCAATATTAACGTTACTGTCGGCATCTAGAAGCCACAGAGGCTAACAATTTAGCAAGCTAGCAAGTGGGTAACAATGCAGTAAATGCAAAGACATGACGGAGGAAAAGATGAGGCTGTTGGGAATATCAACATTTTCCTCAGACATATGAAATTATGAAGAAAAACAATATACAACGAAAATTACAATATATTAACTTATTATGCACCAAAAAATGAACTTCCAAGGCCTCCGCCATTTCTGACAATGTCAACAAACACGTCACAACTCGTGAACTCTGAGCTTTCAGAAACTTTCCACGAGGTCGTGAATACGACGTGAGGGGGGCATTCATATGGACTCTTCTCGCGAACACGGTAAACACCACCACATTTGAAGGCACCATAAGACCTAATTCGGAATATCCAAACGGAATATGCTGTTTACATGACCTGTGTAAAATTCAGAATAATAGTGGAATATAAGTGTGCATGTAAACGTAGTCAATGAAGCAAGTAACTGGCCATTTGTTTGGAGTTTTGTTTTTCTTCCTAAAACTATACTTTGCTGGTAGAGTGGTTGTTTGGATGTACTGGCCGTTGTAGTCGGTGGGTTAATTAAAAAGGAGTTGGTTCCCTGTTAAAACAAAGCTGCAACTCTGCTGCTGATTCTCTGAAGATTCGGGGATGTACATGTGATTTATCACTATTGGATCGATCACCACTGACTGGATTACATGACTGAATAATCTGCTTCTATCGCAAGAGGGAACTTTGCACACGGACACGTTTTAAATCTGACCTGCTTTGACGTTTCCACGCTGTTTTCTTTACTTTCTCTCTGTGTGTTTTCCCGAGGTCGTACTTGATGGAAGACGAACGGCCCAACCTGTCCTCTGTGAGGAAGACTGTAGCCCCATCTTCAGCCACAGTTTTTATTTGGTTAAATCTCTTCGGTGGTGCTCAGACTGTGGCTTTGTGAATATGAACTTCGGTGTATGCAGTGAAGCTGGGTGACGTGCATCTCTGTGGATTATCAGTATTATTGTATCGGTGCCACTAAACTGCGATCCAGGATTTACACTGCAAGAGATGATTTTGCACTACTCACAGGGTTGTCCAAAATGCAAATTATTGCCTTTTTGTTTTAATATTGTTTGAATTATTGTTATTTTGGGAGTATGGCTGATGACATTTCACATATGTGGAGGGAGATGTTTACATAAATGCTCATTACAATAACCAGATTAAGGTAATGGTTCAATTAAAGTGTTTACATGGTTCACACTATCTGATTTCCCCAATAACCTGAGTTTACATTATTTTTTTGATTGTTGTGTTGCCCCGCCACTAAATCAATAGTTTCAGTCTCAACAGGACCCTTTTTTTTTTTTTTACATCTTGTACCTTTTTAAATACAAAAATGTTTTTCCACTACTAATTAGTGATTGTCTTATCACAGAATAATAATTTGACCAGTGCAAACTAGGGCTGAGACTATTGATTATTATAAAATTATAAAAACTATTGATTATATAAAAGGCAGAAAATAGTTTCAGCATTGGAGAATTGTTTGGTATTTCTGCTTTAATAAATAATTTAAAAGATTAATTGATTATCAAAGTTGTCGCAGATTTAATTTTCTGTCTATCGACTAATTAATGGCTCAATTAATAGTTTCAGCACCAGTGCCCACATTTGGTAGATGACAGGTTTTCATACTTGGTGCTACAGACAACTCAGCCAGTCCTGAGAAAATTATTGAAGTTTAATATTTGCCCTGTATTTAATTACCTGGAGGACTATGTTTTGTTTTATTTTTTTTACTTTTCAGCCAACATAATAATCTGACACTGACTTGCATGCACGAAATACACCGTTTTGTTCCCCTTATTCCGAAAAAGACAATATTCCTACTAAGCTGTTTACATACCCAATGAATATGAATATTACACTAATATTCCCATTTACATGCAGCCGTGCATACTATAATTAACGTCGGTGTTGCGATATACAGTATGTGCTGCGCATATCCCAAAAACCTGTTGATTTCCAAGTCATTTATAATGTTTAAAAGTAGGTGTGTTTCTCCTTCTGTCCAGAAATGTGGGCTTTTCTTTTGGGCAGAAGAAGATTAATTATACGCACATCACGTTTAGGTGCGAGGCTATCAGAAAAGCGTCAGTAAAGAAAAAGGTAACGCCTGCAGGCTACTCCATGCCACAATATTTTTATTGACTATGTTTTGATCCTGCTTGGATCTTCATCAGGTCAAAATGTTTGAAAAAGTGGAAAAAACACCCATATTTATACATAAAGCACACCAATAAACAAGCTCTGTGATGCACCGGCATGATAAAAACATCCACAAACAATTCACAATTTGATTAAGTACATAATAACAGTAATACAAAAGCCATACTTCTAAATATCAAACAGGTTATTTATAAACATGTCATATTCATCATCACATATATCAGAAAATCCATACAAAATATTAAATTAAGGTTGAGGAAAATGGAAAGAAGAAATATTTAAAACCCCCTTCTAAATAGGTTATCTATATCAAATCCCAATATGGAAAAAAGACACCTGTTGTATCACATTTTTTAATTTTTAAAAATACGCGTTAGAATATATAAATGTAACTGTATATGTAGGAAGAGCCATCATAGTACAACCACCATGATTTGTTTTAGAGAAAATGTTTGATCTCATCCTCTTGATTCAGAGTCTGGAGAGTGAAAATATAGTAGTTTTCTCTTTGGAGTAAGAGGGTATTTAAATCGCCTCCTAAGTAGTAGTGTGCAGGCGTTACCTTTTCCTTTACTGACTTTTCTTTTGGGCATGCATCTCTGCAAACTGTCGGCTAGTTGCTTTTTTTGCAGTAAAAATAACCTGAGACGCATATTCTGAATGTGCTGTATACATGTCTAAGGAATGCTCCTAAAACCTGAATAATAACGGCATATTCTACGTCTTAATCGGAAAATGCTATATTCAGAATAAGACCTAATTGGGAAATTAGGAATAAATTCGGAATAAAGGCACGGTCACACATGCATGAATGCAAGGTCACCAAAATTGAACTCCACATGAATGCGAAGATGCGTATTTGCTTCGCCTTCGGAAGCGAATGTTTTTTAGCCACTTCGCTCTCCTAGAATGGAAGTGAACAGGAGGCGAATGTTGATTTTGCACGTGTGATTGTGCCTTAATAATGGGATATTAATGTCAATAGTCAATGTTTCTGGATATGAAGAGGATCATAGTGTTTGAGTTAAGATTACATTTTTCCTCACCATTAGAAGGTAAACCCTTTTTCCAATCTTGTCACAGAGTATGAGGGATGCTGTTTGGATGGCAGTGAGTGAACAGACATGGCTAATGACAAATTTAACAGAATTAAAAAGGTTGTTTTCAACAACTATTAGCTGCTAGTCAGGTTAGCTCCATGAACCTGTGCTCTAATTTAAGGGAGGATTAAGGAGAGCTTGATTTTATGCATCATACTCCCCGCAAATGCTAAAGTGGTCTCATCACGCAAAGATAACTGCACAGGGGTAATACTTATAAATGCAATTTTAATACTATGGAATGTTCAGCCCTGAGAAGCCTGAAAATGTCATTTAGATAATAAAAACAAAATAAAAAACATAATCCAAATAGTTACAAAAGCAATCAGATGGTTCAGGCTAGTCATTCTACATATGTTATGGTGGTTTGGTTTAGCAGCTAAAAGTTTGGGTCTGTTTCGCTGATGGTTCAATAAAGCAGCTAAAGGTTTGGCTCTGGTTAGTTAACCGATCGATAAATCAACTGAATGTTTGGCTCTGGTTTGCTAACAGCTCAATTAAGCAGCTAAAACTTTGGTTCTGGTGAGCTGACAGTTCAATTAAGCAGCTTAGGGTTTGGTTCTCGTTAGCAGTGGGTTCAATTAAGCAGCTAAAAGTTTGGTTCTTGTTAGCAAACGCTTCAATTAAGCAGCTAAAAGTTTGTCTCTGGTTTGCTAATTGATCAATAAAGCAGCTTAAAGTTTGGTTGTAGCATGCTAACAATTAAAAGTTAAGTTGTATTTAGCTAAAGGCTCAGTTATACAACTATAAGTAAGGTAAAAGCTAAAAGTTTGGTTCAGGTTTAGTGGTTAAAAT
>CAKALU010026402.1:536-10649 GCA_916700995.1 Hozukius guyotensis
ATTTTTATACTTTATACTGGTTCATATTTTGTTACACTTTGTTTAGCTCTTTTTTACTGTGTTAGCTGATGCATCTTGTTTTTTCCCTTTGCTGTTGTACACTGCAAATTTCCGCGCTGCGCCACTAATAAAGGAATATCTGATCTTATCTTATCTTATCTTATCTTATATTATAGTATACCCTCCTGGGAACCGAGTTAAAAAAAGTGTCTTCCAATTACTTTTTTTGGTGATTTCCTTCCTATTTAGGGTTAAAAGAAAATCTTAACAATTTAGACTTGTTAAACTTTTTTTTTATTGTCCACTGTAGTGAACTACAGGACTATTTCAGTGTGAAAAGACAAAAAAAGAACACATTATGGCTGTGGAGTGATGTTAAACCAAGAATACATTCAAATTGAATAAAAAAAAAAACCACATGCCATATCACTGGAAAGCCTAGGAGGTCCTCTTTACAATACACCAGGGGTTGATAGAGTAGGTCAAAAGAGTAAGAGGATATGCATGTGGACAAGATGTCCACTACAGAGGACACATGTCAATGGGCTGGGTCTCAGGAGGATATTGAAAAAAGGGAGATGCGCGGTATTTCTATATGCTCCAGCCTATTGGCTTATTCTGATACTTTAGAGCACCAAGCTGGCTTGTGATTGGCTAACTAAACCTGCTCTAGCATTCTGATTGGACGAGCGACGGACGCTCCTATTGGTCAGTCCGACATTACGGCTCGGCGCTGATTGGTTGAATCTCCTGGTTGTAGAGTCCGGCAAAGTGTCGAAGAGAAGCCTGAAGAAGTGAAGAGGAAGTACTTTTATAAAGAAAAGGAAATATAGAAAATGCTACTTTAACTTTGTGCAGCGGAGCAGAGGGAGAAGGTGAGCAGACTGTCTAGTCTAGTGTCTATGAACGTGAAGGGTTTTATGTGTTTACAGCATCGCCTGCCTGCATGGACGGATACTAGTTAATCCGTGTACAGCTGGAGGATGAAAGCGACTCTACTGGGGATGATTCAACGCACTTAATGCCATTAAAACGCTGCTTTTATTGTTTAATATCAAACGCTTATACTATCTAAATAGTGCCAACATATTAACTTGAGCAGCCTGACAGTAGGATGTGCAGACAGTCATTATCTCGCTGTGTTTCAGCTGTTAGCTAGTGTTGCACTTGACTTCACTGTGTGAGGTTTATTTACCACTAATTTAGCATGAAAATGCAACAACGAGTTTCTGTTAATGTCTTGGAGGTTGTAGGTAAATATACCGGCAGTATAACCGGCTTCAAGCTTAGTTCAAGGTCGTTATTTTACTCTAAATACCGCCGTGGAGTTCATAATGTTCACCGTTTATACTGGATGACATCACGGAAGCTACCAGCTGTCAAGTTAGGCTGATTGATACAGGACATCCGGTTAGGTAACAAAATAAAAGGCAAGGCAGCTTTATTTGTAGAGCACATTTCAGCAACAGGGCAATTCAAAGTGCTTTACATAAACGTTCAAGAACATTGCGACAAAGTGCAAAAGAACATTAAGACAATGTCTCCCTGATTTGTGTGCCTTAGGGTGTTGTCTGTGTTTTATTTATTTATTTATTTTTATTTATTTATTTATTTATTTATTTATTTTTTTGTTTTGTTTTTTGTTTGTTTTTTTGTTTTTTTTCCTTTAACTACTTATGTTCTTTGTATTTGCGTGTTTCCATTTTTGTGTGCCCTCAGTTCCTAGTATTGTCTGTTTTTGTTGATATATATAAAAAATGAGGCATGATACACACCCCACAGAAGTCTGTATCACTGACATGCACATGCTTCCTAATAAAAATATTTGAAATTAAAGAACATTAAGACATAATTAAAACAGTTATAAAAACATTAAAGATTAGAACATAAAAACAAGCTAAAAATAAAAGCTAGGATAGAAGCTAAAGTAGAGTATAACACACAAGAATAAAAGCTCTAGTGCAGTATAAGATCATTATCTGGTTTAATAAAAGGCAGCAGCAAACAGGAAAGTTTGAAGCTTTGATTTAAAAGAACTCAGAGTTGGAGTTGGTCCTGCAGTTTTCTGGGAGCTTGTTCCAGATATTTGGTGCATCAAAACTGAACGCTGCTTCTTCTGCTTGTTTAGTTGTGACTCTGGGGACACTAAGCAGACCTAATCCAGATGACCTGAGAGGTCTGATGGTTCACAACATAGCAGAAGTTCAGTCGTATTAATTGATGTAGCAAACCTTTTGGAATAAATAAACACGTTTGTGTTTTATTTTTTAATTATTTTCCATAAAGTGTTCCTAACGCAGTGTTGGATAAATTATTTTTATTATTTTTATTTTTTTTATTTTTTAGACGAGCAAAATCGAGTAATTTCCGGTCCTGTGCTGCGTTATTCTATCAGACTTGACAGAGATACGGAAGCCATACGGTAGTTCGATGTCCCGCGGGCTTCCCACTGTTATACATGGATGTATTATAAGAACTAACATTGTGTTATTCTATTTACATTATGTTCTATCTGCACAGTCAGCTACAATTCACTATAAAACCACAGAGTAGTGTGATTTATCCCTTTGTCTGCTTTCTGTACTCTTTGTTGTGGCTCAACAAGAGAATGACAAGACAAGATGTGGTTGACTTTTAAAGCTTCACCCAAACACATTGTGGTATATAATCTGTGTGTGTGTGTGTGTGTGTGTGTGTGTGTGTTTCTCAGCCAGCCATGCCAGCCCAACCCCCTGTGAGGGAGCCAGAAGAGGAGATGGAGGCAGAAGGAGAATCACAACTTCCTGAGGCCAACGGAGAGGTGGAGCAACCCAGAGAGGATGAAAGAGGAGGTGGAGGAGGAGAGGAGACCATGGAGGAGAGCACGGAGGAGAGGGACAGCGACTTGGAGGATAGTGAAGATGAGGAAGAGGAGGAGGAAGAGGAGAGTTCAGGTAAAATCCGAATGCTCTGCTGAATTCTTGTTGCCCGATTGAATGGAATGTTTTTCACTGTTTCTGTTTCTCCTCTGTAAAGAGATGGATGATGAAGACTGTGAGCGGAGGAGAGGAGAATGTCTAGACGAGATGTTGGATTTGGAAAAACAATTTCAGGAGCTGAAAGAGAAGTAAGTTGAAACAGGAGTAGGGGAAGAAAAGTGACACTGTGTCCCTCTGGTGCGATTTGAGATCATCTCAGTCGTAAAGAATGAAAGACTGACTTCACCGTGTGATCGCAGGTTGTTTCGCGAACGGCAGAACCAGGTGAAAGTGAAGCTGGACGAGGTGCTGACAGGGAAGGCTGGAGAATACAGAGAACCACTGGTTGGACTACAGGACAGCATGCAGATACAAACACAAGTAGCTGGTAAGTAGAGATGGTTGGATCAATACTGGTGGTATCGATACTTTGAAACTCACAAGCTACTCATTTATCGATGATAAAATTATATAAATACAAAACGTGGGTGGCTGCATCACTTCCAAACGTTTTCACTACTTTTGTATCATGTTTGTGCCAAAGCAGCGCTCACATATTTAGCCGGCCTGTGTCACATAAGTGTGGAAACCATGTGACATCAGAACCTAGCACACAGCGGCGCATAGTCGCACACTTCCACATCAAACATGTGAGAGGAACGGCAGAAAGGAGACGTAGCATGCAGCGGTGCTACTTGTCACCTGCTGATAACAATACAGCAAGAAGTGCCACACACAGAAACACAAGTCCCTCTTCAAACATTTAAAGACAACATATAAGGAGGCTTATTATAGAATCATAGTATTACTGTAAAATACTGGACTATTTTTATTTTTTTACAATTAGTGGAACAAACCTTTATTTAATTGTACGTATATTTACTTTGTAATAAATTTGCTATTTACGGCCAATATGTGTCATGTGTTGGGCCTTTGAGTGTAATGATCTTTTTTTAATCTAAAAATGACTATAATTTTTAAAAATCATATTTAATTTAAGAAATGATTAGTATCGGTATTGGTAAAATTGTAAAAAAAAAAGTGTTGGTATCGTACCAATTTAAAAAAGTTTGGTATCGCCAATCCCTACTGGTAAGTAAAACACACAAGATAAACAGAATATGAGGAGCATGGATTTTTTTGTAAGTTAAAAATGTGACTTTTTTGGGTAATTTGGAATCTAACCTGTACACAATATGCATCCCAAACACATCTGCAAAAATCGAATAAGACATGTAGTATAATTTGCAACATCTTATTTGTCATTTTTTTTCCAGCACACATAATTGGACCCTGCATCTTTTGTAGGGTGTCGATGTGTGTTTTCTCAGGTCTAAAGTAGCACAATACAACACCTGACCACTAGGTGGGGCTGTTTAACAACATTAATCTCTCTGGCAGGTTGAAGGGAAGGACTGTGCTCAATATAATCTACAGACTGAAGGGTGTTCGTGGCCTAAAATAGGATTTAATGAATTCCAAATGCGATATAAGGCAGCTCTAAGGGAATTTCTTATTTCTACACCTATAACAATGTCTTGTTGTAATGTTTCCTTTTCTGCCCATTTGCAGTTTCTTTGGCAGCTTGAAATCTTTGCTCGGATTAGTGAGTGGGTTTTATATTACAGCTAGCATCATGAATGTTGTTGTAAAAGACTTGCATGCAGTTACCCTGAAAACATGAAAGTGAAATGAGCTGTATTATATTAATAAGATGTATGGTGTCACTATCTGTTTCTGTCTAAAGTAACCAAGAACACAAAAAAATCTAAAAGTATCCAAACTCTGTCTTTAACTCCAGGAGTGTACAGAGAGCTGTGTCTACAGGTGATCCAACACAAGTACGAGTGTGAACAACAAGGAGCAAAGCAGCACCTGGAGGTAATAGACACACATACACTATATACTCAACGTATCCTCTCATACAACGAGAAGTTATTCCTCATTTTTTGTGCAAATGTCCAGCAACACGTGTCGATTTCCGCTCGTTACATGCATAGAGTCTTTTCAAAATATACTTCTGTCTTCACAGGAAACAACTTGGTTACAGTTTAGGCAACGAAAAAAGTTTGGGTTAAAATAACTACGGAAGTGGTGTAACTTAAGTACGGAAGTTACGTGACAAATAAATCAATGTTGACTTCTGGTTTCACACGGGGTACAAACACCAGTCTCCTGGGTGAAAGTCTGGTGTTTTTTGACCCACCCATCCAACCCAACCTCCTCTCTGCGCTGCGTTTATTGCTCTTTATACTTCCTGGTTCATGTGGATTAAATACAAATTGATTTCATGGGGTATATATGAATTACAGTGCATTACTTTTCGTAGGTATAGCTACGAACGGGTTAGGAGAACAGACTGATATACTGCATAGGGACACTTCAGCTAATGCTATTGAACAAAATTACTACAAACCTAAACCTGTGTATGTATTTATGTGTGTGACAGAGCGAGCGGACGTTGCTGTTTGATGCCATGAAGACTGAACTGCTGGAGAAGATAAGACGACTGGAGGAGGACAGACAGAATATAGACATCACCTCAGGTACAGCTAAAATATCAATCCCCAAACATATCACTATACATTATCATCATCATTATTGATCTTGTTGATTCAGGGAACTAAATCTATCTACTGTACTTTTGCTGACATTATTAATGTATAGTGAAAACTAAAATTGTGTTTATATACATTATGCAAAGTTACAAGATAATAATCACTACACTCTGAAGACTTCTCGTGTCTAAGAAATAAATCTTAACCGAGTTATGTGATGAATGCTATATTTTCTCATTCCAGAGTGGAGTGATGAGCTGATGGGAAAGAAGTGTAAAAGAAAGAACGTGCTGGGTCGGTCGGAGAGGAAAAAGAAAGTCGCTCTGGTTTCAGGTAAAAATTTGTCACCTGCCAACCTCATCATCCTCCCTTTACCTTTTATTCTGACACAAACAGTATCTTTAAGTTGATTTGCCTCCTCCCTCCCTATCTCGCAGGACCTTTCATCGTCTACATGTTGAGAGACATCGACATCCTTGAAGACTGGACCGCTATCAAGAAGGTAAAAAAGGAGTAGCTCCTTTTTCTTCAGCTCCCAAATGTCTCAGCTGTTGCACTACCATGTAATTTCAGGGTTGACATCACACTAAATGAAGGTGAATAAATTCCTCGACATCACAACGTTACACTACCTACACTCCAACAAATAAACCAGCTAAATGTACCATGGTTACTGATATGTTTTGGCAACTTTGTCTCCGTGTGCTTTTCAGGCCAAAGCAGCACTGGCGCCACTAAAGAAGAAAGTTGAGAGTAAGTCACCTATTTGCATACAAACACCATACTGTTGGGAGATTTCTTCCTGTAAGACGTTCTTATTTTGTCTTTCAGAGCGGTGATAATAGGGGGATCTTATTGAAGACCAGCAGCAAAGAAACCAAACTTCACACACACATTCTCAGCTACTTCCACTAACGGTTTCTGTCTCCTCCAAACCCAGATGACTGCTGTGTTGTTTTTCTCCGCACCTTTGACCCCCGCAAACAACCGCCCGACTGCTTGTGTGTTATCTATTGCTATTTAAAATAAGTTCTTAATGATATGACAACCATGTATTTATAGAATGATTTATAACGGTGATTAAAATTGTAATCTTTTGTGACACAATGTTTTGTGTGTTCATGCGATCAACTCCTACTTCAGTGTTTATGACTCCACACACACACAAATTGAGGTTTTTACAAAAATGATGGAAATTTATCTTTAGGTAACTGTAACCAAAATATCCTCTTTGATGGCATTTTACCTACAGTATGAGGGAGTATTAGGGCCACTGTTTGGAGAAAAAAATATTGAGATTTTGAGAATAATGTCTAAATATTTCAAGAATAAAGTTTTAGGAGAAAAAAAATGTACTATTTCAAGAATAGTGGCTCTAATACTACATCATATCATTACTGCAATAATAATATGTTGTAGTATTACTGTAATAGACACAATTTCTGCCTTGATAGGTTGAATATGAGTGACGAAAGTTTGCATCCCAATATTTTCTAATCATCTTTATAATCCATCTATTTTGAACGAGCAACAATGAACACTGAGAAGTACTGTAAAAACAGGGCCACAGCCAGGCGTCCTGACTTCTAATTCCCACAGAACATCACCCAACTAGGACATGTTTAAACAGACACCAAGAAAACACATCTGTAAATAAAAAATAAATAAAAAATCACACTATATTTACTCATAAAGACTTTGTGTGCCAAGAGTTGAACATAGAAAGGAGTCCCCTCAGCAAAATGGTCCTGGCTGACTTTTCACCTTCTGACATCACAGACCTCATCCAGCAGCCTCAGAGCAGTTACACTATCACTCAGAAGATAAGACCTCACCTAATTATAACTAAAGAAGAATACATCACTTATTGGAACGATATTACACGCTCACAACACAAACTAGAAACATATTTGGCCCTAAACAGACAGTATATCGTGACAGTAACTGATAAGAAACAGAGACATTGACAACGTACAGACTGAGTGACCATAGTCACAGTCACAGACAGACCTGGCTGCCCAGAGAGGACAGGCTGTGCCGTCATTGTGATGACAAAACTACAGAAATATTACGGGGGAATTCTTGGCAACATTTTAAAAAAAATTGCCCCGAAGTCTAACAGAAAGGGAGAAATGACCTCTTTTTCTGGAGGGGAAAGAAAGAATGTGCCAGTCACTTCCTGCCACAACAAAAGAGACAACTACTAGGACATAGATATATAGACAGACATTTATAACTGTACTTGCCATATTCTATTTAACACCACCATCTCCTTTCTTAAGTCTAGTAGTATCCCTACTATTAACATCTCTTTATTTATTATCAGTATATTAACACTTGCATAGTCGTATTGAAATTACGATTCAATATATTGCGATGTATTGCGATACTGCAAGTATCTGTACGTACGTTGACTTAACGGCCACAGATGTCGCTGTTACAATCAATTTCTGATTCTTACAAACAGTCCCTTTAAATCTAATTTTCTGAGAACTTTCATAGTATAAAGAACACCACCATATCCATAAAATCTGAGTAAAAAAAGTTTACTTTTTAATGCAATCAGAACAGTGGGATTTGCATTTAATCACAGTCCCTGTAACGTATCACAGCACTACTTTGAGAGGGCATTTATCTTTGCAAATTAAATAAAGTATATTGACTGAGTACATCTTTGCATGCGATACAGTGTTTTTGAGAATAGATTCAGTATCACAAAACATTATATTGCGATATTCAATTTTTTTCTATATTTTCTTACACCCCTACTGTACGCTAAGTAAGAGGCTATAAAGAACACCTTCAGGCTACTAAATAAAATGCATTCAATGGCAACCCATACACTACTTGGAACCATACACAGAACCCTCATGTCCAAACCTTTTGTAAATTCCTTTACTAGAAGACATCACTTTATAGCCTGAGTTTATTATCAATTATAAATATACAACAGCCTTCCTCAGTTTAGCCTCACTAGAATTAACCAGAAAAGAGACAAACTCAAGACTATTCAACACAAATAACCCATAATGAATAAAAGGTAGCCTACAGGCACCGCGGCGGGTGCAAAAACTATTATTAAGCCACATAAATTAAATAACCAGACACTTTTTATAGAAGCAACAGCAGAATAAAACAGAGATGTATTTTCATTCATTTTTTTTCATTTCAAAATTTTTTCAAACATGTAGAATACAAAAAAGAAATAAAAAAACATAAAGATAACGAGAATGATCATACCAACAAGTGGACAGCCAGAAAGAAGTAGTATTTACATACAATAAAAAGCATACAAAAAGAAATTGTCAAACACTGTATCAACAACAACAAAACTATTTTTACACAATGCTACTTAGCTAGCAGATTGTTAGCATTACCTGGAGAGAGTTCAATGAGTGTTGGAGGTTACTCACCTGTCTGAACTGAGTCTTGTGCTCCAGGTTCGACTTCTCTGCTCCTTCATTCTTAATACACAATATAACCAGTCCACTCAGCCTCTCTGGTCCCAGTAGAACCAGTCCCAGGTAAGCATGTTAGCATGTTAGCTAGACACACCTGTTGGTGAGGTGGGTGTGTTTGATTTGGGTGTAGCTCCTCCCCAGGTGGTTCATTAGTGATTAATTAAGGCAGATGTAGCTTTTTTTTAACTGTTCCGAGGTACAATAATGCTAACTATAACCATAACCATGATGACGTGTCCTTAATTTGACTGCATTGCTGTTCAGTTTTTGTACTGTTGTTCACTAACTGCTAGGCCCTCGGCCAGTCAACTTCTTCTTCTTCTTCATTGGTATTTAAGGTGGTTGGCATTCAAAATGTCGCATTATCGCCACCTAGCGATAGTGGTTTAAACTACGATCTCCACCTACTAAATAAAATAAAATATTAATGACTAAGAGCCGAAAAGCTTCTCTCAACTGCTGCTGCACAAGAATTGAGCCAAAGCGACTGAGAAAAACTGTAACGCTATTGTAACGCGAAGGGTTTCTCTCCCACTTCGCATCACTAAGCAGGTTAATAAAAACAATCAGTACATAAACTGCACCTCCAACAGCCCTCACTCCAGCTAAATTTGCTCTACTTAATGCTGGGTCACTGTCAAACAAAAACTTTATCCTGAATGATTTGATCCCTTCCCTATAATTTGTATTTTTTTAATTCTGACTGAGACCTGTCTGAAGACTGGGGACTGCTGCCATTTAGTCCAACTCCACTACAGTTAATCAAACTCCCTGAGGCAGGGCCGGCTCTAGCCCTTTTGGTGCCCTAGACGAAATTCCGATTTGGAAACCGCAACACACATCACAATAGCTTTAAGACAAAAATTAAGATTTTCATTTTCATAAATAACTGTATTTATTATAACATAAAAAAACAATTGGTCGCTGATATTGTTGGTTTAAAAGTGTTTAGTCAGTTTCACTATAACAAGAGTTACAGGGGTGAAAAGTGTATTTCTTTCTATCTTTAGTTATTTATTCATTTGTTACCTCAATGAAGAAAATGAGGAAGGGCATCTGGCATTTTTCTTTTTTTTTTTTTAATTTCATTTTGTTTTTTGGAGGGTGACCTGCGCCCCCCAGAAGGTGGTACCCTAG
>CAKALU010026402.1:10669-27263 GCA_916700995.1 Hozukius guyotensis
CCCCCCCCCCCATATCCATGTTGATGACCGATCAAACCATTATGCCACTAAACATTACTGATTCTTTCAACCTGGTGCAGCACGTCTCTGGTTCAACTGATAACCGAGGCCACGCCCTTGACCTCGTATTTACTCTGGGCCTAAATATAACCTCCCTCTCATTGATAGACCTCGTCTCTGACCATAAATGTATTCTATTTGACTCCTGTATCCAGGCATAACCAGTCTGTCCATGACCTTTTATGGCATACTATACTATGACTTTTTATGGTATACAACAGTATGACTTTTTTATGACATTTGTTATGACATACTATGCTACTACATACTATGACTTTTTTATGACTTTTTCATGACACACTGCACTTTGACTTTTTTGATATATAGTTATTTAACTCAAAATGCAGTTAGAAAAAACAGTATGTAGATTCTCTGTGGTCTAAAGAAAAGATGAATTAATTGGGTTTAAATTTGATTAAAGTTTATTTTAATGGCTTAGTATTAAATATCACATTAAATAATGGCTAATTGGAATATGAGCAGAACCTGCCCAGCCCAAGCGCTCTAAGAAGACGAGGAAAAACTCCTCCAAAATCCTGAGGCCAGATGGAAAATGGGAAGAAACCTTGGGAAAGGCAATTCAAAGAGAGATCCCCTCTCCTCGAACGGCTGGGGGTGTTACAGGATCTGCAAAAAAAAGGTCATCGTCAAGATAACCTGGCATCACAGGCCAGTGACCTCTGCAGCCTATCACAGGCTGGCCGTCCCGGTTCCTCAAGTTCTTCCTGTCAAAGAGAGAGCAGCATTAGTACTTGGATGACTTGAGTATTGTATGGCGGGGACGTGTGTGGTCATTGTTGGTTAATCTGAGCCATGGGTGTGGCCATCACAGGCTGGTGACCGGGTCGCCAGGTCATCACAGGCTGGTGACCGGGTCGCCAAGTCATCACAGGCTGGTGACCGGGTCGCCAGGCCATCACAGGCTGGTGACCGGGTCGCCAGGTCATCACAGGCTGGTGACCGGGTCGCCAGGCCATCACAGGCTGGTGACCGGGTCGCCAGGTCATCACAGGCTGGTGACCGGGTCGCCAGGTCATCGTCATCACAGGCCGGTGACCGGGTCGCCAGATCATCGTCATCACAGGCCAGTGACCTCTGCAGCCTATCACAGGCTGGCCGTCCCGGTTCCTCAAGTTCTTCCTGTCAAAGAGAGAGCAGCATTAGTACTTGGATGACTTGAGTATTGTATGGCGGGGACGTGTGTGGTCATTGTTGGTTAATCTGAGCCATGGGTGATGCTTGAGCTGCTCCAGGGTCAGGCGCTGTTTGGGGTCTTCAATCAAACACATTTGCAAGAAATCCTCGCAATCTAGAGAGAGAGAAGGAGAAAAAAGATGAAGGTGACGGCTACAGAGATCCATCAGAATGTGAACTAAAATGAACAGATTAGTGTCTGTTGATGTTTGTGTATGTTTTTGTTACCTTTGGACAGCATCTTGCTGAATGTCAGACCGTTTTCGAGGTACGTGAGGGTCACAAAAGATGTGTTCCTGTGGAGCGGGGGGGCTGGAGCCGATCCAAGCTGACATTGGGCAAAGGCGGGGTACACACGTCTGTGACCTGTCCAGGGTCGCCAGGCCATCACAGGCTGGTGACCGTGTCGCCAGGCCATCACAGGCTGGTGACCGGGTCGCCAGGCCATCACAGACTGGTGACCGGGCCGCCAGGCCATCACAGGCTGGTGACCGGGTCGCCAGGCCATCACAGGCTGGTGACCCAGTCAACAGGCCATCACAGGCTGCTGACAGGGTCGCCAGGCCATCACAGGCTGGTGACCGAGTCGCCAGGCCATCACAGGCTGGTGACCGGGTCGCCAGGCCATGACAGACTGGTGACCGGGCCGCCAGGCCATCACAGGCTGGTGATCGGGTCGCCAGGCCATTACAGGCTGGTGACCCAGTCAACAGGCCATCACAGGCTGCTGACAGGGTCGCCAGGCCATCACAGTCTGGTTACCGTGTCGCCAGGCCATCACAGGCTGGTGACCGGGTCGCCAGGCCATCACAGGCTGGTGACCGGGTCGCCAGGCCATCACAGGCTGGTGACCGTGTCGCCAGGTCATCGTGGCCGTCCCAGTTCCTCAAGTTCTTCCTGTCAAAGAGAGAGCAGCATTAGTACTCGGATGACTTGAGTATTGTATGGCGGGGACGTGTGTGGTCATTGTTGGTTAATCCGAGCCATGGGTGACGCTTGAGCTGCTCCAGGGTCATGCGCTGTTTGGGGTCTTTAGCCAAACACTTTTGCAAGAAATCCTTGCAATCTGGAGAGAAAAAAGGAGAAGAAAGATGAAGTTGATGGCTACAGAGATCCATCAGAATGTGAACTAAAATGAACAGATTAGTGTCTGTTGACATGTTTGTTTATGTTTTTGTTACCTTCGGACAGCATCTTGTTGAATGTCAGACCGTTTTTGAGGTACTTGAGGGTCTCAAAAGATGTGTTCTTGTGGAGCGCTTCAAACAGGACCACTCCCATCTGCCACGCTGTGGTGGGGCCGGCCCTGTAGCGTTGACAGTTGTACATCTCCGGGGGGACGTGATTAGGGGTACCTAGAATATACAGACATAATGATAAGACAGTGAGGAGGAGGAGGAGGAGGAGGAGGAGTTTTCTTTAAACGTAAAAGTCACAGATGGGTAAGTTAGTGAAGAACAGGAGTAGAAGCTAGAAATCTTACCATAGAAGTGTTGGTAACTGGCTCCTCTCTTCACGAAGCAGCTCAGTCCAAAGTCAATGATGCGAACTCGCGGGAAGTCCGAGCCGGTCTCGATCAAGATATTTTCCACCTTGATGTCCCGGTGAAAGATGCGCTTATCCTGAAGCTCAATTAATGCATCAACCAGCTGTTTCAGGATGATCTGAGAAACAAAAAGAGAGAGATTGGTATCACTGGCACTCACATGGTTTTCCTAAAACCTCACCGACAGACAACAATTTGTACAACTGGGCAACCACAGGTCAAGGTGTTCTACTGTTTCACTGGGTGTCCCCCAGGGGTCAGTATTGGGTCCACTACTTTTCATCATCTACCTCCTTCCCCTTGGCACTATCCTCCGTCATCACAATGTCCTTTTTCACTGCTAAGCTGACGACACACAGGTCTACATTTCAACAAAACCCACCGCTGCCCTGCCACCCACCTCCCTCACCACCTGCCTACAATACATCAGGAGCTGGATGAGCAGGAACTTTTTAAAACTCAATGGCAATAAAACAGAGGCCCTGCTCATCGACTCCAAAAACAACATCTCCAAAGCACAACACACAACTGCTCCAAACCTCATCATTGATGGCTTCTCTGTTCCGTTCTCCACCCACGTCAAGAGCCTTGGGGTCGCCCTAGACAGCACCCTCTCCTTTGCACCCCACATAAAAAACGTCACCCGGACCGCTTTCTTCCACCTATGCAACATATCCAGACTCCGCCCATCCCTGTCTCACTCCAGCACAGAAATCCTGGTCCACGCATTTGTCACATCCCGGATTGACTACCTCAACGCTGTCCTCTCTGGCCTTCCCATCAAACTGCTCAACAGACTTCAAATCATTCAGAACTCTGCCGCCCGGATCATCACCCGCACCAAATCCTCTGACCACATCACCCCCATTCTCATCTAACTACACTGGCTCCCTGTTAAATACCGGATCGACTTCAAAAACCTTCTGCTCACCTACAAAGCCCTCCACAATCTTGCCCCCACCTACCTCACAGACCTCCTTCAGGAGTACACCCCCTCCCGTTCCCTCCACTCATCATCAGCTGGTCTTCTGACCACCCCCACCTCACGCCTCAGCACCATGGGAGCTAGGGCGTTCAGCTGCTCTGCTCCCAGGCTCTGGAACTCACTCCCCCCACACATCCGGCAGTCTGACACTATCACATCATTCAAATCCCTCCTCAAAACTCACCTGTTCAAACTGGTCTACTCTCTATAGTACCCGTCAGTTCATCATACGTGTCTGCATAAATGTGTCTCTGTCATGTCCAGTTGTTTTTATCTGTCTATGTTTAATTTTATCTTTGTAAGGTGTCCTTGGGTGTTTTGAAAGGCGCCAACAAATAAAATGTATTATTATTATTATTATTAGAGATGAGGGATCGGAGAGGAGGGTACTTTGACATTTCTTCATGGCTGTTACTCAGTGGGCTACCTCTGGGTCTGAGAAGTGATGCCAACATGGAAGTGTAATTATTTTGGTGAGTACGATGTACAATGAAGAATAGAAATGATGGTCAGAATAAGCCCTAAATTGCAAAAAAGAATAGCCCTCCAGTTCCTGTACAAAGTTTAAAACACACACAAGGATCCTCCAGCAGCTTACCTTGGCCTCTTTCTCTTGTAAGCCTCCCTTTGAAAACATGTACATGGCCATGTCCACGCAGGGGACTGGTCTCTCCAGCACCAGGATCAGCTCCTGTTCCAGATCATACCAGTCCAGTAGGGACACAGGTGCCGAGGAGGCCGCTGAGCCACTTGTTTTGGCCGCGAGTTTCAACATGACGGCGACCTCCATAGAGAGCGTTTTCCCATTCTTCTCCTGAAACATCACAACAAAGAGGAGGATGAAGGAGAGAAGCTCAACAGAGAAGCAGGATTCATCCATAATACATTCAATAAGAGAGTGCCGTGTTGAATACAGCAGATCTTAACTCACCACGTGTTTGATGCACTGCTTGTCGCTTGGGACGCGTTTAATGGCAACCTACGAGATACAAACTTTGTTAGCACTTCCTGTCCATACTCTGTGTGTGTGTGTGTGTCTGCAAAAATGTGTGTAATACTTACAGGCAAATGATCTGCTTTGCGATAGCCAGCAAACACAGATGCACACCCTCCTACGCCGAGCTTTTTTTGCTGTTTATATTTGGCCTCAAATACAGCTAAAAAGACAAACAACATTTAGTTTAATACAGTTGTGAGGAACACTAATTACATGTTAAGCTCTGGGGTGGATTAATGCACAGACTGGCCTAGGCTGCAGCCGTATTTACAAGAAACATTAAATAAATGAAGTGGGACATATCGACCCAATCAGCTGACCTTATGAGCCTGGCCCGATGATGTGACCAGGTTCATAAGCTCAATTTGATTTTCAAATAATACGTCACTACTGGACAGAATAGTGGCAAAATGTTAAAAAGAAAATATGATCACGGAGCACAAAAACGAACAGAAAGAACACCGTGACAAGGATCTACTAAAGAAAATCCTTAAATTGACTAGATATTTCAAGGTTTAGATTGTATACGCCAGTGTTCCCCGACTGTGTACGTGTGGGCCGTGTAATATTCCTAGCATGCTTTTATACTTGACACTAAATTACTTTTTCTCTGGTAACATTAAAGCATGATGAGTAAGGTTGGGGGGGCCCATACAAAGAGTAGCCCAGGGGCCCCTCACCAACTTAATCCGCCACTGCTTAAGCTCAAATATGAATTTTACACTTAACATAAAGCCAAACCCGACATGTATCACTATCTACTGACCTTTTTGCACATGTGCGGGCAAAATTTTTTCAGTGCAGAGTTCGGTCTCGTCCTTGGTCTCTGTTAAGTCCAGGTCAGGCCTCCTCTTCCTCCCCTTGCTCACATCCTCCGCAGATGAGATGAGGTTTTCTACAGATGAGAAAAAAACAGTCAATCTGTCTATCCATCCATCCATCCATCTCATTTTCTTATTCTTAATCTTAGTACTTATATTTCTTTACATATAGCGAGCACCAAAATGAAATACCGTTTACCTCTGTTGCACAGAGCTGAATGCAAAAATCTCAGAGACCGATATTTAAAAACCAGGGGGTTAAAGTCCCAAACTATCTACATAAATAGATACCACTAGAGGGAAGTGAGGATTTGTTTTTCTTTGTAATTGAGGTGAAATTAAGTCTATTTAGATCAATACACCAAAAACCCAGTTGATGGGTATTTCTGTGAAAGATCTAAGGACAACTTCCACTGCTGTCTGAACCTGGTGTTCAGTAAATGATGATGGTAAACACTCCCAACAGAAGTTTCACATGATCAGTTTACCTCTGTGAACGTCCACTGAAGAGGACGGTCCTGCTCCGTCTTCTCTGGCTTTCCTCTCCAATAGTCTCACACGGAGATCCTCTTGAGAGGTGTCTGGGTGTTCACCTTCAGAGACCCTTGTCCTGTGCTGCCCGAGGGAGTAAGGACTGGCCCTCCTTTGAAGCCTCCTCGTCGTCCTAGTCCTACACATTGCAGGCGCTGAACTTAGTTCTGACATGCTGCTATGGAGCTCTACAAATTAGAAAAACACAGTGGAACAAATTGAAATTGTAGTTTTTTTACATTTATTTCAAGGTATTAACTCTGAATTAGTTACTAAAGAAAATCCCTAAATTGACTAGATATTTCAAGGTTTAGATTGTATACGCCAGTGTTCCCCGACTGTGTACGTGTGGGCCGTGTAATATTCCTAGCACGCTTTTATACATGACACTAAATTATTTTTTTCTGGTAACATTAAAGCATGATGAGTAAGGTTGGGGGGGGCCATACAAAGAGTAGCCCAGGGGCCCCTGACCAACTTAATCCGCCACTGCTTAAGCTCTAATATGAATTTTACACTTAACATAAAGCCAAACCCGACATGTATCACTATCTACCCTCCAAACTAAATGACAACATCTATCTATCTATCTGTCTGTCTATCTATCTATCTATCTATCCATCTGTCTATCTATCTGTCCGTCCATCCATCCATCCATCCATCTCATTTTCTTGTTCTTAATTGTAGTACTTATATTTCTTTACATATATATATGTTTATATTGTAGCATTATGTACATAATTAACATGTAACATACTCCTTTATATCTATTTTCTCACATTCCTTATGTTTATACAAGAGCAACCGTAACGCCCCAATGTCCCCCCGGGGATCAATGAAGTATTTCTGATTCTGACTCTGAAGCTGGAGTTGAGCTGTGGCTAGCCTAACTTAGCCTAACTTAGCCTAACTTAGCATAAAGACTCTTGAGGCTGGGGGAAACAGTTAGCCTGGCTCTGTCCAAAGTAAAAAAAAAAAAATGCCCTCCAATTAAAACTAATATTTCTCACTGTCCTCTGGTGGTATCTATCCATGCAGAGATATTTGTCTCCATCCTAATACAATGGATGTGAATGCAATTTAGTTTGTGGTGCTCACAGCATTGAAGCAATTAACAGCAACATCTATTTCCATTAACAGGGTCCTTGTTACTCTGGATAATCCACAAGCCTCACTGTGAACACTTTCTATTGGAACAACCTTCTACCAAAGAAATAGAAACTATAGTGTGTTCAGAGGATCATCTTTTCCATCCAGGACACTACTTTTGGAAAGAGATGTTGCTTTTAAATTTTCAAATGTCATTTGTCGATGTTGTGAGCACCTAAATTAAATACCGTTTTACCTCTGTTGCACTGGGGTGAATGCAAAAATCTCAGAGACAGATATTTAAAAACCTGGGGGTTAAAGTCCCAAACTATCTGCATAAATAGATACCACTAGAGGGAAGTGAGGATTTGTTTTTCTTTGTAATTGAGGTGAACTGAAGTCTATTTAGATCAATATACCAAAAACCCAGTTGATGGGTATTTCTGTGAAAGATCTAAGTACAACTTCCACTACTGTCTGAACCTGGTGTTCAGTAAATGATGGTATACACTCCCAACAGCAGTTTCACATGATCAGCTTACCTCTGTGAACGTCCACTGAAGAGGACGGTCCTGCTCCGTCTTCTCTGGTTTGACTCCTCAATAGTCTCACAGGGACATCTTCCTGAGAGGTGTCTGGGTGTTCACCTTCAGAGACCTTTGTCGTCCTAGTCCTATCCATTGCAGGCGCTGAATTTAGTTCTGACGTGCTGCTATGGGGCTCTACAAATTAGAAAAACACTGTGGAACAAATTTAAATTGTAATTTTTTAAAATGTATTTCAAGGTATTAACTCTGAATTAGTGCTTACTCTTACATAAGTCATATTAACATGAGTGACTGGATTTTTCACTTACCTCAACTTGTTCCAAACGCTGGAGAAGAGAGAGAGTTAGTGTCCTCTGCAGAGTCTGTCAATGAATGTCTAAGACGTTTCAAACACCAAAACTTTCAGATCAACGAGATGCGTCTGAATGTGACTGGTTGAGACTAAGAGTGTCAGAATGTGTCAGAATGTGATACTATCTGTGTATTCTGAGGTTCAGAATGTTTGGTGGTATGATGTCATCATGATGTAATAAGGGCATCGCAGCCAAGTTCTTTCCGGAATATGCGAATGAGTGTGTTTAGAATAAATTGTGTATGTGTATATATTTGAATGTATATATTGAATATATATTGAATTCATTAAAGGTCCCATATTGTAAAAAGTAAGATTTTCATGTCTTTTATATTATAAAGCAGGTTTAAGTGCTTTGTAAATACTGTGAAAGCATCGAAGCGCTCAATATACAGAGAAATACACACAGCCCGTATTCAGGAATTGTGCATTTGAAACAAGCCGTTAGGATTTCTGTCCATTTGTGATGTCACAAATATACAATATATATAGACCATTACACGGTTTTAAACATAAACATTCTAAATGTGTCCCAGTTTATTCCTGGTTGCAGTGTATGTTAATGACATCAGCTTACAGGAAGTAAACATGGACCCAAACTGTTGCCAGGCAACGCAATTCTGTTGCAATTCCGTTGAAATGCACTAAAACGGAGCATTTCAGACAGAGGGTAAATACAGGTATATTCAAGCAGACAGAATGAGGAAAATAACGTGTTTTTTTAACATTACAGCATGTAAACATGTTCTAGTAGAAACACAAAATACAAGTATGGACCTGAAAATGAGCATGATATGGGACCTTTAAGAGCGAGTTTACTGTTGTTGTACCAGGTATCAAGACTGGAAAGCTTTTCTCACACAGGTTGCGTTGGTATGGTTTCTCTCTCCGGTGTGAGAGAACTGGTGTGGATTCAGTTGAGACAGCAGACTGAAGCTCTTCTTGCAGTAGCTACAGTTGTAGGGTTTCTCCCCCTTGTGGATGCTGGTGTGTCCTCAGCTGCAGTTCTCGGCTAAAACTCTTCCCACAATGGTCACATTGGTACGGCTACTTCACTGTGTGTTATTGCTTTACTGAGGTGGTAGTAGGACTGCTACTTAAGAAGAGAAAGAGACAAACAGGAAGAGAGGAGAAATCCTTCACACTCTGATGACCAGAGGAACAGTTTTTCTCAAACAAAATCAATAAATGTGAGACAGAGTGAAACATATAGGAAAGCAGTAAAGCCATCAAACAAAGGCCCAATGCCCTTAAATAACTGATGTCACTGAAAACACAGGCAGTAAGATGACTGTAGCAGCCTTGTACACTGATTTGATGATTTAACTACCAGTTTAAGATAAGATAAGATAAGATAAGATAAGGTAAGATGAGATAAGATAAGATATTCCTTTATTAGTCCTAGAGTGGGGAAATTTGCAGTGTACAGCAGCAAAGGGGATAGTGCAGAAACAAGAAGCATCAGTAAAAACAAAAATCAACATACATCACAGTAAAAAAAAGAAAAAAAAGAAGCAAAACAAAGGTGAAACAAAATATGAACAATTTAAATAGAAGGAAATATAAAAATAGGAACAATATCAACAAGGGGAAATATTAAAAATAGGAACACTATATACAGACAATAAACAGACTATTAACACAATTGTACAAGTGGAAATATGATATTGCATAGTGATTGGAATGACATTTCAGAAAGTATTGCACAGTATGAATTGTGTTACACCTGAGTAGTAGTGATATTGCACAGTTGGTGTACAGTATAGTGCAGTTGTTGTCAGTTTTGGTGTGTGTGTGTGTGTGTGTGTGTGTGTGTGTGTGGTCTACTGAGAGCAGTGCTGGTTGTGGAGTCTGACAGCTGCAGGAAGGAAGGACCTGCGATAGCAGGTATATATGTACTGCAGTATATTTACCTAATCAAAATGTCACATTCAGGAACAATAAGACAATAACACAATAAGACAAACCTTTATTTATACCTTTATTTATTATATGTCAACACAATGTATGTAATTCTGCTGTTTCTATGTGCACTGTGGACTAATATAATATTTCAAATCACGGTTTTATTCTATAATATTATCTATGTGGTAAATTACATTTTATATAGCCTATATTTCCATATTGCTCAGCTCTACAGGTGTGTGGGCCTGTTCATGGCAGAGCCCTTTGTGTCCACGGTAAAATACATAGAAAGTGTTAAAATCTCACATTTTCCGTGAGAGAAGTTGGTCTCTGTCGTTAGTCTCTGGGAGTCTTTGGTTCTCGTCAGGATGTAAAACGTCCTCAGTTGAAGCGATAATTTCTGAGAACCCGTCGAGAAAAACTTGAGAGCAAACTTTTCTGGACCGTTTGAGGTCTTGTTTATGTTCAAATGATGCACCTGAGATAACCATAGCAACAAGCCATTTTGTACACATCTGTTCTCATGGTCACATCTGGGATCTAAAGTTTTATCCAATCAGCCTGAGATCAAGTCCAAATCTAAATATGAATCTACAGATCTCACTGCATCCTTAGGAACACTTGTTTGTTATATAAATGTGCTTTTGGTGCAATAATTATGTAGAACATTAACTTTAATCTTTTTTTTTATTTTAATGTGTGTCTTAATGATCATATAGTTCAATAATTTGCCTAGTTTGTCCTTTTTCTAATTAAACCAGCCAGAACTATCCTCTGTATAAATTGCATGTGACGTGCAAACTGCTGGTGTAAAGTACTGACATGTTTTCTAATACCTTTTCAACCATCACTCAAAATATGGTCGGCTACACACATGCAGTGAAACAAGATGTGAGCTAAGAAAACAAAGGAAAGTAATTTATACTGTATGTCTGTTTGTAACTTGTAGTGCTATATCACTTATCTGACATGCACAATGATATGGTTGAGTTTACATTAAGTGAAAAAAAGTGAGGAAGCTAAATGAGGAGAAATATGCTACAGAATAGCAAAGAGACAAGAGTGTATTTGGACAGTGTTTATTTGACATGAACAGTGGGAAATTCTTGTGCGTATTCACATGTGTATCTGTTTCACATAGCAGCAAACGCTAAGAAGAACGAGAAAGAGCTGTCAGTATTGATAAAGTGCTTTTTTTCCCTTCCATTACTCTGACAAAGCACACGCACAGTTTTGTTTTTTTTCTCAGGCTTCGGAAAAAAAATTGTAATTTTCAGCAAAACGTCAAGGTCATTTGCTATCCTAAACAATATTCTGCCCTAAACTACATTCTGGAGATGTTGTCGCTAACTTTCAAGAACACATTTTAAGTTGGTGCTGGTTTCACATAACATCTTATTCCTTTCTCTGACTCTCTTTCCCAACACTCAAAATAAGAAATATAGTTGTTTTCTTTTAGAAATCTCTAATCTCTCCTGCCTCCTCCTGAGTGCAAATCAAGCGGTTTCCATGGTAGCCTGCTTAACAGTTCCTCGTTTCCTCACAGGTGCTTGCTGAGTTTACGCGCCTGCCTCTCCCTGGCTTCGAATGCCGCTTTGGTGTCCATCAGCTCATCCAGCTGATGGCGGATTCGGGCCATGTCGAGCTGGGTGGACTCGCACTGCTCCCTCAGGGCGGACGACTCCACCCTCAGCTGCACGGTGGCCATGGAGAGCTGCTCGCTACGCTCGCGGCACTGCATCTGCATCCTCTTGGCGTCGTTCAGGAGGGACTCCACGCTCACTGCCACGGACTCACACTGACTGTCAGCCATGTTCTGGATAGAGACGGAAGGATGGGTGGAGGTCAGAGGTCAAAACAGGAGAAGTCAGATGCTTGAAAACGGATGTTTGTCCAGTTGAAATACTCTTCAATTTTGAGCTGTAAGGACTTGTTCTCTATAGTTTTTGTCCTGTCTGATCTGGCAGTAAACTTCAGCTATCCTGCCAAAAAAAAATCTGATGAAGTGAATAAATAGCTGGCAGTCAGAAGTCCAGCACAGATCAACAGGTTTTAAACAGAACATCTGATCTGTAGAGAGTGAAGTAGCTTAAAGAGGCTTATCACGGCTTAGCTCAGTCTACAGTGGCCACTGCTCTCGTCTGTGCTTCTCTTTCATCCCTATCCTACCATCGGTCTCTGTCATTTTTTCACTCTACTCTTATTTTTCTCTCTCTCAGACATGTATCAGTAGCCCAATATAACAGCCAAATAGGATGAGAAAAGGTCTTACCATGCACTCCAAAGTCAGATTTATCACAAGCTTCGTGGGTTTCTTGTGATCCTCGAGTGTGAGACAGTCCTCGATGTTCTCCAGAGTTCTCTCTCTTCTTTGATTGTCCTTTTCAGACTTCCTGTCAGTATACATATATAAATATGAAACAGACAATAAGTCTAGGTATGCATTCTACTTTAATGGTGGAAGTGGCAAATTGACTTACAGAACCAGGGAAGTTCTTCCTTCAAAGTGCCGCTGTGTCTTCTCCTATATTCTTTTATTATCTCTCTCTGTTCTCCATGCGTCTCTATAGTCCTGTCTCCCTCTCTCTCTCTCTCTTCAGTGAACGTTATCTTCTACCTCAGGGCTCAAGATAGGTCAGGTAATCCACACAGATTAGACAGTCAAGGAAAGAAAGTAGGAGTCATGTTGTAATAGCAGGAGTAAGCTTGTCTATTTTTATCTGTCTGGCAGGCAGCTGCATTCAGTCACACCTTCTTTCAATTTCAAAATAAGATATTCAGTTATTTTTTTTTTAGAAATCTCTCGAGTCTGATGGCCAAATAATGTTATATATTTCAGGGTATGCAGCTACAGTATGTCTTAATTCACTACCAGTGCACAGATTGATTTACGATTGCATATTTTATAATGTGCATTTTGAACAATAATAATACCGATATAATTATAAAGTCTGAATTTATTTTTGGGCTTGCTGATATAGACCGATCTTACCAGGTGTGGTGAACCTGATTGGATGCTAATCAATAATATAAATCACAGCCAGCCATTGATCTGTTAGGTGAATTGGACAAAATAAAAAAAACTTTGCAAAACTGTCAGACTCCTATTGGTTTTGTGAGGCTACAGCAGAAACAGGGGAATGGCAAAAGTGAGTATGCTACATACGTTTTTGGGAAGAAATGTCTTGTTTAGTCTTAAATCCCTGCTGTTTCTTACTGGGATGGGATGGCAGAATAATTACATTATTTTTGTTTTATTTGTAATAGAAAAAAGTTAAAAAAATGAGCCCGAAGGACCACAGTTTCATTGCAATGGAGGAGCATAACAAGGATATCAAGAGATTACGTTTATAGGCTTCAGGTCTGTAGAGATCACTCATTACATCACTTCATAGCCACAATAGTAAGATTATGACTCATTGTATAATATACAACTTTTTCCAGTTAGGTTACTCACAAAAAAAATGACCTTTGTAATCATTAAACTATACTCCATTTAATTCATAAAACAGACATTACAAATGCATCTCTGGTACTAGTGAGTACTTGTTATCGACCAGCAGAGGGAGACACAGTTCAGCAGATCTATTTCCACGACTCCATTCCCTCTGAGATACATCAGCAGAACACACATTTGTGTTTTAACTCTTTGGTTTATTGGTTTACAAAGTAGCACACCATGTATCAAGTAGCATCACTACAAACCAAGTGGTTCATATGTTGACACGCAGCCTTTTTAGGGACAGTAACTCATACTGTAAGGAGCAATATCCAAAACACAGGATCAGATTGAAGTATTTGATGAACACCTGTGAGTGAAAGTAGACTGGATATTTGATGTAGAAACATGTGTCATACCTAAAAGTAAAAAACCCATATGAATTATTTGTCGCATAATGTAATATAATATAATGTCATTCCAGTTGTTATGAGCTGTAGCAAGTGTTTCTTTAAGCGGTGGTTTTGTTCATATGATGAGACTGAACTATGCAAGATCACATTACAAAAACTTTAAGACAAAATGAAGAGAAGACACAATATTATTGGCCCCAAAGTCAAATGAAATGATTCATCATAAATAAAGAATAAACACAACTTACAGAAATAAAACTGGTTGGCAAAAACTCAAAATACAAAATTCTCAAAGGGTTAAAAAAAAAGAATGTGACTTTAAGCTTTTGAGAACGGTGTAGTTAATAATGTTTTAAATGAGTGAAAACATGTTTTACATACTGTAGGACACATCTGCCTGTCACTTTAAAAATACAAAATTTGATTAAATAAAAAAAAAAAGAATGCCTGCAATAAACATTCTCCCAGTTCTTGTTATGTAAACAGAAACACTTTCTGAATGAACAAATCCACATTTCTGTGTGATCCAGTAGTCAGACATTTGACATGAGTAGATCTGGGTAAACGGGTAAACATACATATCAGCAGTTCAATCTTTGGCTTATGCAGTCAGTCTGCGTCAGACAGACTCAAACCGGCTCTACGAGGTTGTTGGTTTTACAGATCCAGACAAGCCTGACGAGGTGGCCGAGTGGTTAAGGCGATGGACTGCTAATCCATTGTGCTCTGCACGCGTGGGTTCGAATCCCATCCTCGTCGAGGGGCAATGCTTCTATTGAATCTACGTGCCGCAACACCCTGAAGCAAACAGAAGTACAGTAATCACAAATGACTGTGATTAGTTTCATGTGTTATCTCACAGGAGGTGTTAGTATTCACTGGAATACCTGAGGGGCAGCGTGCACTAAATGTATTTACCCTTTTTTCCACATCTACTCCCACATTATCATGCAGTGCTAATGTATGTGTTTTTGTGAGTCGTCTGTGACACCCGTCCTCACTGTGGCCTTGCAGGACGGTTGAAAAACGGCTCCGTCTCCGCCGCCGTCACCCCGGGATCGCCGAAGAGCCCTCCGGCCGGCCCGCCGTACCCTCCGTGCCCTCCTACGATCAGCTTGGACCCGAAACTCTGACGCCTCTGGACTATCATCAGAATCCCGATGATGAGCCAGAAGAAGAAGTTGACCCACACCGCCGTCTGAGAGGGAGAGTCAGGGAGGAAGCGACACATGACACACGACATGGACGTCAAGCTCTTTCATCTGGATCTCAACAGTTAGTGATGGACACACCCTCTACATATATGTATATATAGATATTGACTACATGATAGCAGCTGCCACTATATAAGGGAGCACTTTGAGGCACTAAAGGGTCTTTATAGCTATTTAAAGAGTTAATAGTACTGATTGCTCTCCATAAGCAGCTTTAGCAGCCGTTCACAATTCATTCACACATCTTGTTAAAAAAAATCCTTCTGGTCACGTTTCTTTTAAAACCTCTTGTTCCTGCGAACGTTAGGACAGGTTTCCAATCACTAAACTGAAGAGAACCATGACCGTATTGCAACTTTAAAGAGGACCTATTACGCTTTTGTGCTTTTCCCCTTTCCTTTAGTGTGTTATGTAGTTTTTTTGTGCATAAGTTACAAAGCCCAAAGTCCACGTCTAAGTAGTTCCTCTCCCCCACAGAAGCACTGCTACTGAACTGCCTGAAACGCCTTGCTTGAAGTCCCGCCTTTTCTTCTGTAACGTGGTGATGTCACCAAGTACTGGGCTTTTCCGGAGGGTGGGGCAGGAGATCAAACAGAGCGTTTCAGACAGAGGGTGAAAAGAGGAGCTGCAGCACAGCCGGTATGAGAAAAGTAAAGTGCTTTTTGAACATTAAAGCATGTAAACATGTTCTAGTAGAAACCCAAAATACAAGTATCCACCTGAGATTGAGCACATTAGTTCCTCTTTAAGCAACTAACTAGAGATGCACCGATCCGACTTTGTCAGTCCCGATACCGATAGCAATACCTGGGCTTTGGGTATCGGCCGATACCGAGTACCAACCCGATACCAGTGTTTAATTGACTTAAACATCGCTTTCCTAACTTTGTAAAACAAAATGTAACAAATAAATACATAGATAAAAATGTATTGAATTGTTATTTATTATTAAAATAATAAATCCAGCAACTTAGTAAAAAATCTTCAAAATTAACAAGAATTACAATTCAAGTGTAAACCATTTTAATGCAGCAATAAATTGGTCAAAACAGGAATTATAATTCTATTATATAATGTATATAGTACATAAACATAGAATTCAATTGAATAGATCGGCCCCATTGTCACGATACCCGGTCCAGCTATTTGAGTCAGCGTCGGCCCGATATCCGATCCGCCATAGGTGCATCCTTACAACTAACTATCTAGTGTGAGTGTTATGCAAATCTTTTGTATATATAAATAAAAGGACATTTGGGGTTTTCAGCTTGAGCTCGATCCTTTATTCATAATGTGGGGCAAAATAATCTTGTAAAATGTATTTTTCCTATTTTGCACTCAGAGTAGATGTATGGGTGTGTTGGCTAGTACATTCATTTAGTTGGTCCCTTTGTCAACATAATGCACGGAGTTACAATAACTGGGTTTGTATCCATTCTAGACATGAAATAAAAAAGAAATTGAATGAAGCCTACTGACCTCGGCTTTGTATAGACTGGT
>CAKALU010026430.1:664-26323 GCA_916700995.1 Hozukius guyotensis
GATAAAACGCCCTCTAGGGTCCCCTTCTAGAAGATAAAACATGATAAAGTGCCCTCTAAGGTGCGCTTCCAGAGAAAACATGATAAAGTGCCCTCTAGGGTACCCCTCCAGTAGAGAAAACATGATAAAGTGCCCTTTAGGGTGCCCTTCCAGTAGAGAAAACATGATAAAGTGCCCTCTAGGGTGCTCTTCCAGAAGATAAAATGGGATAAAACGCCCTCTAGGGTCCCCTTCTAGAAGATAAAACATGATAAAGTTCCCTCTAGGGTACCCTTCCAGTAGAGAAAACATGATAAAGTGCCCTTTAGGGTGCGCTTCCAGAGAAAACATGATAAAGTGCCCTCTAGGGTGCTCTTCCAGAAGATAAAATGGGATAAAACGCCCTCTAGGGTCCCCTTCTAGAAGATAAAACATGATAAAGCGCCCTCTAGGTGCCCTTCCAGTAGAAAAAATGGGATAAAGTGCCCTTTAGGGTGCCCTTCCAGTAGAGAAAACATGATAAAGTGCCCTCTAGGGTGCCCTTAAAATTGAGAAAACGTGATGCAGTGCCATATAGGCTAGACCTGCTAGAAAACGTTCTGGGTATGATAGACCCACCGCATGCAGCTGGTGCCCTTATTATTTTTTATTAATGCTACATACTGTTCACACAAAGAGAAGCAGTTATTCATGCACCACATATCTGGAGCAAACTCCCAGACAATCTGAACTCTACTCCAACTCTCACTTCTTTAAAATCAGGGCTGAAAACTTTTGTTTGCCTTTTATTAAATTAAAATTTGTACAATTTATTAATATTTTGCCCTGCACTGTAGCTACACTGTAATGTATTTTGTGTTTTACTCCATTTCGGCATAATTTTAATCTTCTATTTGATTTTGCTCTTTTTAAATCATATTTGTCTTTTTATATCACCTTGTGTTTCTTTTTGTCTTCTGTAAAGCACTTTGAATTGCCTTGTTGTTAAAAGGTGCCATACAAATAATCTTGCCTTGCCTTCTGCACCTGTCATTTCATCATATTTACAACCCACTGTTGGCCAATCAGCTTCCGTCACTACAAAGTAGGTGGGTAAATATAAGCAGCAGTACATCGATTCCTGTTTCCATAAAATAGTTTTCTTCAATTGCTGCAGCAGGAGGACTGGACTGATCAACCTTGGTTTACAAAGCACTTGAAGCAGGAGGACAACTACAGGTACAGTAGCTTGGTCTATTTCTTTGCTCCTGATTCAGAAGTGTTTCTCAAGGAAGCATGGAATCAAAGTCAGTACATCATGTATAGCAACATTATTCCGTAAATGCTATTGTGTAAGCATGTTATAAAATCAATTGCATTGAGAATTTGATGGGAAGTTTGAAATTGAAAGCAGTTTATCTCGTAAGTGTGCAGCACACACTGGAAGAGCAGGAAGCGGGAAGATAAACAGAGAGTGTCCTACAGCAGAGGCTGATACATACTGTATCATTTGTGTTCCTGTGGAGAAGTGGCGGAGAGACTAATGAAATAAAAGCAAATAGAGTAAAGCGATCGAGCAGGAATTGCTTATCCAGCTGTGCAGAGAAGAGGAAGAAAGATGTGCCAAGTGTTTCCTTGGACTTCTGCAGAAGAGAGATTACTCTATAGCTTTTGATTATTTAGGCTATAAAATAGTTAGGATAAAAAGTCTGAATGAAATATGAATAAGCTCTTCTTTCTGAAGCTCACCTAATTCAAACTGTTGAATACAAGATCTTGTGTTTTTGGATAAAAAAAATGATGTGTGAATCCACTCAACATATCCAGTTTTTCTCCTTAATTCAGTAAATTCATGCTGGATACTTTTGTGTCGTTATATTACAGCCATGAGGCTTCTCTGTCTACTGCAGCTGGTCTGCTTGGCTGCTTGTAGTGCTTCCAGATCAAGAGAATGGGCTCATCACGGTGCCCCCATGTTTGCCGACCTCACAGTACGTGAGATGAAAGCTGTCCGTGCCTACCTGCATGGTATTCCAGAGATGGGGCTCACTGATGCCCGCAGCAAGACTCTGATGAAGAACAGCATCCTCCTGATGGAACTCCATCTGCCGAGGAAGCACGAAGCCCTGAGAGCTCTGGACCGTGGCCAGGCCAAACCCCCACGTCAAGCCCGTGTGATCATCCAGTTCGGGAACCAGACCAATCCCAACATCACTGAGTACATTGTCAGTCCTCTGCCATCCCCAAAGTCCCACGAAGTCAAGACGTTCAAGGGGGATAAGCCCATCCGCTTTGAGTCTAGGCCAATTTCCGCTGCAGAGTATGAATATTTTACTGACATCCTCGGGAAGATCACAAATAAAGCTCACAAGCTCCTGTTTGAGACCACAGGAGGGTTTTCTTTCACTAACTGCTCTAACCGCTGCCTGACATTCGCAGACATAGCCCCCCGGGGGCTGGGTCCAGGGGAGAGGAGAAGCTGGGTCATATTGGATAAGTCTGGGGAGGGTTTTTACATCCATCCAGTTGGGTTTGAGGTACTGATCAACCACAAGGACCTGGATCCAGAGAAGTGGACTGTCGAGAAGGTCTGGTACAACAGCATGTACTTTGACAGTATCGAGGAACTGGTAGAAAAATATGAATCAGGAGGTGTGGAGAAGGTCAAACTGCCCGACCATGACGACGATGACCTCTACTCCACCTTCATGCCCCGGGGTCACAGCAACACACCCACTGATATCCATGGGCCGAAGCTTGTTGAGCCTCAGGGGCATCGCTATCACGTTGACCGCAACTTTGTCGAATATGCTGGATGGTCTTTCGCCTACCGAGTCCGCTCATCGGCTGGGCTTCAAGTCTTTGACCTCCGTTTTAATGGAGAAAGGATTGCCTACGAGATCAGCCTCCAAGAAGCTATTGCCTTCTATTCTGGTGATACTCCCGCTGCCATGCAAACAAAGTACATCGACGCTGGCTGGGCAATGGGCACCTCATCCTACGAGCTGGCGCCTGGAATTGACTGTCCTGAAATTGCCACCTTTGTTGACCTTTACCACTACTATGACACAGACAAACCTTGGCACCACAAAAATGCACTCTGTATTTTTGAGATGACCACTGCTATGCCTTTGAGAAGGCATTTCGACTCCAACAACAAGGGGGGATACAACTCCTATGCAGGGCTGGATAACACCGTGCTGGTGATGCGGACAACCTCGACGGTTTACAACTATGATTACATCTGGGACTTCCTCTTCTACCAGAATGGGGTGGTGGAGGTAAAGGTCAGCGCTACTGGATACATCCATGCCACTTTCTTTACACCTAACGGACTTCACTATGGTAACAAGGTGTACAACTATGTGCTGGGTAACCTGCACACACACCTCATCCATTATAAAGTGGACCTGGATATTGCTGGTGAGTATTACAGTACAATTATCCAGTTTTTTAGATCCATTTTAAAGCAGTAAGTCTTTATTGACCATTGACAGTCTGTACTATACAAAATTCAGGAAAACCAAGTGGAAAACCCAGCCCAGTATGCTATGAATTACGGCCGTATTATGATTCTGCACCTCACATTTTATGTCCAATGTAGCATACCCTTTATGTAGCCACGATCTTTACCCAACCCCCAAGTGTTTTAGATGCCCACCCTAACCATACCTTAAAAGGCCAGTGTGTAGGATCTGGCGGTGTCTAGTGATGAGGTGAGGAGATTGCAAGCGTGCCAAGCATGTTGGAGCGCTACGGTGGCCGATGCGAAAAGGCGAATGGCCCTCTGTAGAGCCAGTTGGAGCAGAGCCAGTGCTTAGAGTGTGTGTGTACGTGGGGAAGTGGGTGGTGAAGCAAGAGAGAGAGAGAGTGGCGGCGACGGAAGCGAGTAACGTTACCGACTCCGGCCCAAGCGGGAAAAGTTAACAGAGTTTGGTTTGGTTTGTTCGTTCTGGGCTACTGTAGAAACATGGCGGTGCAACATGGCGGACTCCGTGGAGAGGACCCGCTCCCTATGTAGATATAAACGGCTCATTCTAAGCTAACGAAAACACAACAATTCTTAGTATCAGGTGATACACTGTTCCTTTAACTGTGATTTATTTGCCATAACCACAATCCTTTCCCATACCATAGATATTGTAGAAAGAGAGAATTCATTAAATGTTGCCACTGATCATAATTGGCCATCATAACCCATCATACAATATTTTTCAAAGTCTATACATGAGAAGACAATGGGTTACAACTAAGTATACCCCCACTGTGGTCTTTAAAGAAAAGTGGTGACTAAGTATTCCCTTTACACCAATCTTAAAGGTCCGGTCCAGTGTGTAGGATCTGGTGGTATCTAGCGCTGAGGTTGAGACTGTTGATACTTGGCGGTGCAACATGGCAGACTCTGTCGAGAGGACCCGCTCCCTATGTAGATATAAATGGCTGTGAAATGGAGGTGAAAGAAAGGGCAGACAGAAATTCAGTCTTTTATTGATGTCAGTCCAGATAAAATTGTTTTCTGGACTTTACTCTGCCATAAAGGAGACAGACATGCCATAGTCCTAGCCTATCAAGCCTGTGTTACTGTTCTGGTGAAATGTATGACCAAGGCTATCTGTGATCAAGGCTATGTTACATACATAAGTCAATAACTTAATCTTAAGAATGAAGTCTTCTGATGCATAAGAAAATGTACTGTATAGTGTCTCTTACACCTTGACATCTAACTTCTCCCGACAACTCTTTGCCTTCACTGTGACACAGGTCGAGAGAACAGTTTCGAGACGATAGATCTGAAATATGTCAACTTCACAAATCCCTGGAGCCCGAAGAATTTCATCGTCCAGTCCAAACTCCACAGGACAGAGATCAAGACCGAGCGACCTGCCGCTTTCCGCTTCGGCAAAAAGTTCCCCCGCTACGTGAACTTTTACAACCCCAACGAGAAAAATAAATGGGGACACCAGAAGGGTTACCGTATTCAGTTTAACTCACATGCCCACAGTGTCCTTCCAAGAGGCTGGAGGGAGGAAAATGGCATCAGTTGGTCAAGGTAATAAAATAATTCCCCTTATGTTGCTAGAAAACATACATGATGTAAGATAAAATATTCAAATCCAATATGCCATGTTTTTATGGTTGCCACCATTCCAGATATCTTGTCCATCATCTTCAACACATTGTAATGATTGACCCAACGGAGGATTAGTGGGGCTGAAGCGGTTAATCTCTGGATTGGGAGTTTGATTAGAAATCAGTTCAACATACAGTATATTTATGGGTTTGGGAGTAAACACAAGTGCAGCAAACACTCAATTGTTGGATATATTCTTTGAACTTTTGTCGCCGACAGTAATAGTGGATTATCACTATCCAAGTAAATTGTTTGCACTTTAAAGCGAAACTATGTTTCTTTGAAATGGGAGAATAAGGTTACTGAACAAAAAAAAAAAACTTCTATTTGACAAAATTAGAGCAGCAAAGGAGCACTTTTGAAATGACTAACTGACAGACTGACTGAGGGGTTGTTACTCTGTATTAATTCTTAGAAAGACAGGTAGTATAAAAACTGACTGACTGGGGAATTGTCTCTCCGCAGGTATCCTCTGGCCGTGACTCGTCATAAGGATAGCGAAGCCACCAGCAGCAGCATGTACACCCAGAATGACCCCTGGGAACCCGTGGTGTCCTTTGAGGACTACATCCGCAACAATGAAGACATAGTCAACCAGGTACAGAAGAGAACACTTTGTCTACAATGCACATAGAAGTCAAGACGGTTTAAATTAAATTAATATCAGTTGTTGCTCTCATAAAAATGAGTAAACAAACCTTTTTTTTCCCGAAATGTTGATTGTTCCACTGAAAAATCAGGCAAGTATTTTAGCTCATCATCTCAGATTTATCACAATCACTTGAATCACTTGAAGTATATGGTCAAATTTATTCTAAGTACTTGTGAGAATTTTCTGCTGTATTTGAATTTTCAAACTGTTTAATAATATTATATAAATCTATGAATGCAGGACACCACTAATGTAAACGAACATGTGCCGGTAACTTGAAAATGAGTTTATCCAGAACCTTATTGAATCATATAATATCATGTTATGATCACCAACCACAGGAACAGTTCAATTACCAATTCTGTTACATGTTTTTTGAGATTTGGGGGGTTAGTGATTACAGTGTGTAGGTTTTGGTGTGGTTGCAGATCACAACCAACTGAGTACCCCTCCGCTTACTCCTCCCTTTCCAAGACTGCGGTAAAGTGAGTCGCCGAGTGCAATACCATGGTAACGCCGATCGCCTCCCTCAGAGGCCATCCTTACCATAATAACACTACTAACGTACGGGGTACCCCTCTTGCATTTCTTTAAGACGGACCAGGGACAGCGTGTCAATATACGCTTGTTGCATGCTAAGTGTCCTTTCAAAATAAACTTCCGTTTTCACAGAAAGTTAAGTTTAGGTAACACAGCCATTTAATTAGGGTTAGAAAACGACGACGATACCGACGAGTTACGTGACTAAAGACTGACGTGACAAAATAAGTCGCTGTTACTTTTAGTTTCACGCGGAACATGAACACAGGTCTCCTGGTTGAAAGTCTTATGTTTGTTTGACTCAGCCACTTCCCCTCCTGCCCATACTGAATGGACTCTTACGCTATTAATACTACGCCACTTGCTTCGACCGTCGAATTTCAGTTTCGTCACATACTGTTGCTATAGGGTGCCTCCGTGCGCCGGTTTCCGATGCCGAGGGGCACTTACCAAACGTATGTGACAAGTTGCTAGTGAGAACGGGTTGACTTTACCACGGTTTTATACTCTACGGCTCACGTTATTGAGTTGTTAATGAGCAGTTTCACAAGAGTGTTGGAGAACGACGGTGGCCTTCAGGTAACGTAAAAACGTGAAAGTCTCTCTCTAGAGCCAGTGTTTGGTTTGTCCGTTCTGGGCTACTGTAGAAACATTGTGGAGCAATATGGCAGACTCCGTGAAGAGGACCCGCTCCCCATGTAGAAGGGCTCATTCTAAGCTAACAAAAACATTATTCTTAGTTTCATGTGATTATACACTAATGAAAACATATTATATTGCATTTCTGCTAACAGATCCCCCTAAATGTTACACACTGTTCCTTTAAAGCAAAATGACATGCACATATCTCTTTTTTACTGGTGCAATGAGTCACAGTTCACTAATGGACAGCATCCTTTGTGATGTTTCAAATGGATTCTGGAGGTTACGTCATCGGTTAAGTTTGCTCTTCCTAAATTAATCTGTTATCAGTTTTGGTCACTCACCATCACGGTAACTCACGAATGCTGACATTTTCTTCTGTTTGCACTTTTAAGTAGATAAAAACCACCTGTGATGTGTCCTATTCTAAAGATTCTGATGTAATGTTTGCTCTCCTGTGTGCAGGACCTGGTAGCCTGGGTGACAGTGGGCTTCCTGCATGTGCCTCACTCAGAAGACATCCCCAACACGGCAACACCCGGCAACGCAGTGGGCTTCTTCCTCCGACCCTTCAACTTTTTTGACGAAGACCCTTCGGTGGCATCCAGAAGCACCATCATTGTCCGTCCGGGACAGGACGGCAAGCCCAAGGTCCAGAGATGGACACCCGAGGTCATAGGTCACTGTGTGACAGACAAGCCGTTCTTTTACAATGGCACTTATGCAGGAGTCTAGAGGGTGGTTTTGGGGGTTTCCCAAAAAGTATTTTAGCTCAAATATCATCAGCTCAGATTAATAACAATCACTTTAATAATGTATGGTCAGATTTATTCTACGTAATGTCTTATAACCTTTTTTTTGGCAATATTTCAGTTTTTGAAAGCAACAAAATCCATGTAATAAATAAATAAAGAACATTTTAAAAAGGGAAAAGTTTATATTGTGTGGCTTTTTTGTGATCCTGTCATAGCTGGTAACTAAAAATTCATTTTTTTATATATATATAAAATGATTTATCTGCAGACTATACACATTACTACTAATTTTAAATTATATAAATTACATGCATTTGTCATGCATGTCTCCCTGTATCTCTCCAATCTTTCCTGCTGTGTCAAACGAAGAAAAACATGGATTTATGACCCAAATCATACACAAGTAAAGTGATGTTAAAGTTGATGTACCACACCATGTAACCTGGCAGGGGGAAGGGGAAGCGGTGTGGGGCATGGGGGGGCCTGAGAGCTCCTCTAATCCCATGTGGGTCTCCATGGCTGAGGTTTAGCAGCAGCGAGCATCCAGGATGCAGGATGCTCCGTATCCGCCCTGCTTGTGGTAGACTGCGGTCCCTCAGCATGCTCCTCTTGCCCCCATGGTGGGAATGTTTTTCCTGGAAAGACAACAGGCCTTACAAAGCAAACAGTCTGATTCCGGATCCTTCCCCGCAAACAGTCCAGGATACCACCTGGTGGCCCCATCGCCCCTGGAAACCTAACTTTACATACAATGTGACACATTGGACACAAAATCAATACCGGCACATGTAAGTGCTTTGTCCTTTATGTACGCATTCCTAACATAGCAATGTCACTGTATAGTTCTCATAGTTCTCACCAAAAAATGTAATCATGTGCCAACTAAATCAAACTGTTTTGATCTTATTGTTTGTTTTTGATTGGAGTTTTACTGTAATAAATAATGATTAAACTAAATATAACTGCCTTAAAGGAGGTGGATGTTGCAGTGGCGAAGTCGGTTTGTTTGAAGGGTAAACAATGAGCAGGGAAAAAGGAATCCAGCCAGCAACTGTCCTCAGGATTTTCACAATCTAAAAACCCTTTTTATAAGTGTGTGCCGATGTTTTACAGTGCGCATGGTAAAAGAGGGATAGTATGAGAGCGATGCACGCACGAGTGAATGGACAGCGTTGGAGGAGAGGAGAAAAAAAAAACAGTGTGAGTTGGGTAACAAGCATTCCTATAGCCAGTCCCATGGCAATGATTTGCTTGACGTCACAGCAGACAAACTATAGAAGAGCAGTGAAAAACACAGTTTGTTCATTCTTCGTTCTCTGTACAAAAACATCCAAATAACTGTGTGAAATTTAGTTTCACTCTTGCTGCAGCGCCCTGAAATCCTTCCCTTGGTTCTCGTTATCTTTCTGTAACTTTCTGGGCAGTCTGAAATTGATAAATACTGTTATAAGCAGACAAAATTTTAAATACTAACATATTAGTTTTACAAGACAGCACAACATACATAATGTCTCTTCAGCCAGGCAGGGGATCACAAATTACAGTATCATGATAATAAATATAGGGTTTAGACTCGAAGATATCACTAAAAAAAAAGCTAACTACTAAAGGCAATTTGCCAAAGAAGACCAACAATGAGACAAACAATATTTTGATATTTCTACATTGCTGTAACAAATATTTCTAGTGTAGCCTGCAGAGGATGAGAAACTATTATTATTGGCCTTGAATAAAAAGTCTGGGAACTTAGATGGTGCTTTGTTGCCACCTAGTGATTTCTTGAAGAACTGTTTAGCCCATGCTGAATATCCAACAGCCAGTGTTTCAACAAAGATGCTCATATTTGTGTTCTTTCTATGTTATCATTACCAGATGGCAAAGGACTTGTTGGGTCATAGATACAGAATATATTCTGTATCCATCCAACTGCATGGGGAATTTGAAATTGGTAGAGTAAAACATGAAACACAGGCCTTTTCATTTCAAAAATGATTCTGGTTCAAGGGACACCAATTTTGCACAAGACAATCACTATATTCATCACGGGGAGGCTCTGAAAACAGTTGTATAATGTCTTTTATGGCTCTGGAGAGACTTTGTCAAGTCTGAGAAACTTGTGATGTCATCGGGGTTAAACCAACTTGGGCTTGGAGACTACAAATGTATACAGTTTCAAACAGGGGCCTAGAGGTTTACCAGGCAGCCGGGTCTAATGAAAAGCATGATCAAGTTTGCTGTTCAAATTTGCGCTAGATTTGGATGGAAACTTGACTATTGGAAATAAAATTATTTAAAGAGGACCTATTATGCTTGAGTGTTTTTTCCCTTTCCTTTAGTGTGTTATATCGTTTTTGTGCATGTACTGTAAAAGGTCTGCAAAGTTACAAAGCCCAAAGTCCCCCACAGAAACACTGCCCCGCAACTGTCTGAAACGCCTTGATGGAAACCCTGCCTTTTCTTCCGTAACGTGGGGATGTCACCAAGAAACACATTTGCATAATACGGTAGGTATTATGCTAGTTTAGCATTCCCTCAAACAAAGATAGTTCGAGCGGAGCTGGAGTGGAGTCCGAAGAGTTTGGTTCGGTTGACCAATCACAACAGAGTGGGCCAGCTGACCAATCAGAGCAGACTGGGCTTTTCCGGGAGGCGGGGCAAGGCAGGAGCTCAAACAGAGCGTTTCAGACAGAGGGTGAAAAGAGGTGCTGCAGCACAGCTGGTATGAGTAAAATAATCATTTCTTTTAAACATTAAAGCATGTAAACATGTTCTAGTAGAAACCCAAAATATAAGTACGAACCTGAAAATGAGCATGATAGGTCCCCTTTAAAAACATGCAATTGTTTATACTTGATATTAGTATTTCTGTTAAGTTATTTTACCACAGTGACTATGTCCTCACACATAGCCTGGTTGCTGATGTAACATCCTTCCTTCCTTCCTTCCTTCCTTCCTTCCTTCCCACCTTCCTTTCTTAGTTTATCTTTCCCCTCTATTTCCAGATGTGTGACTTTGTTCTAGTCATGCATCTGTTCATCAATCAATAGATGATTAACCCCCCCCCATTCATTTAAGCCTTTGTGTGACTTGGGTATGGAAATGTCACATATGTTTGAATGACGTGATAGTTCAACTCTACATCCTGTTTGAGATCCTCTTAGTCTATATGAATACCATGTGATAATGAATATTTCCAGTGGTGCATGATAGAGAGATTTGACAGTAAACACATTTGTACTGAGGGAATGTATTATTGGACCAGATGTCCGGCAGCTGAGGCAAGCCCGAGCCTTTATTTCCTGCCTTCCACATCACACCCTCTTTTCATTATATTACAAGAAACGTCTCCTGTTATGTCAGACAAATGTTTTAATAAACTGACTGTAAACTACCTGCCCAGCGCCAAACGGCAGACGGACAAAGTTAGCGATAATTTGGTGAATATAGTAAAGGATTTAGCAGCTAAAAGGACATATATTTTTCTTGAAGTTGGTGGAGCCCAAATCAGAGCTATAAGGAGAGTGAAGTCTCTTTCAGACATGCACCCCTTTACGTTATTCTGATTGCAATTTGACAAGTCGGTCTCATGTCTGAATAAGTTCCCTATTTTTATGTAAAAATCATGACAGCAATGTTTCCGGGACACATTCAACACGGTACAAGTCTGAATTGAATGCCATCAGATCAATGTAAAGACCACAGGCAGCAGCTCATGGTTAAACATGTAGAGAGAGAAAGAGATCAAATCTGCGTCTGTCATGTCTGACTGAAGCTGTAAGGAGCATTAATATAAATGGTGTTCACTGAAAAATACATCACTTTAACAGATAAATTAAGCCAGCAATGTGACATGCTCCATGTCTGAAAATGGCTTTAGACTTCTATTTGTTTGGTGTCAAGAAACCTCTAAATGAATGCAAAATTGTGTCTGTGTCTGCAGTAACTAAGGTGATGATATATCAACGTTGTGTTTACAGCTTAGTGCTTCAAAAAAAAAAAAAAAAGTCCACCGTCTACTGCAGCCTCCAAATACTGAGCTGTAAATTGAAAATATAAAGGTGGTTTATGTCATGGAGAAGAAATCAGATGAAGTTGAAAGTGCAGTAAGTAAAGGTTTCATTGACCGTCAGTTCTTCCCCTTTCTTAAAGTTCAATACATATTCCAGGGTGTTGCAATGACTTGGTTAGTTAGTTTCATAATGAGGAGAGGTCACACTATTGAAACGAGCCAACAGCCTTGCTCAAGGGCGTTTTCACATTTACTTAAAGGTGCAAAATTCGATATTCGGAGCATTAATATAGCAGCAATCAACTATTGTCCATGTAAAGATATAGAGGAGTAATGTCTACCTGAGCAGAGAATGAAGTCACTCTCCCTCTGTGCGTGCCTTTCAGTGCATGTGAGCGTGCCCCACTGGCCTGCGAATTGCCGCCGCTCTGCTCTGCGCTCATACGGCGGTTACCGCTGATAACGCCGTCCCGACCAACGGCATCATTGCTGAAGCGTAGCACCCACCCTCAGGTTAACACTGTTAGCTCTGTCAGCACTGTTGCCGTTGTTTGCACTGTTAGCATCGTTAGCTACGAGCCTCTGGATGGTAGTGGCTACAAGGGAACCAGGAAACTCTTGCAAGTTAGTTTTTGCAGATCTCAGATTAGATTTCGCAATTTGCGGGCTCCCTACCTTTAAAACTTTAAAAGCTGTAATCAGTGTTTTTAAATTAACAATGGGAACATTTGATTCTATAATGTGAAAGGGGTCACTTGTAATGTATGTACATAGGCAACCGTTTACTAGCAAATTATATAAACTTTATAGGCTGATCAATGTTGTGTTTAACTGAGGCATCAAAATTCTGTGTCTTCAGAGGGATGGGTGTTTAAAGGATTTTAAAAAAGACTATTATGATAATCTACAAAAAAAAAGTGTGTTTTTTCTTTTTACCAATATAGAATTGGAAGAAGTTAAAGATGAACATCTTTAAGAATATATTTTTCCTGCATGATATATAAAGAACATTTTATACAGGGAACATTGTTACACAGTTGGACACTGTAACCAGTGGCCAGGATTTCACGTCAATCCCCTCACTTAACAGTATGCATTTATCAAGCAGGAGGGCAGCTAGGAGATAAACTGAACATATCATAATAATAAGCCTACACCTCATCCAACAAGTATGTGTGCAAGAGTATGTGCGTGCGTGTGTGTGTGTCTGCGTGTGCATGCATCTGTAGAGGGGTGCATGGTGGTGTGTGTGTCCGCTGGTATGCCAACCATCCCATTCCTCTTTGTTCACTTCTCAAAATAACCCCCCACCCCGGCAGCAGCTGAGACAAAACTTCAGACAGACAGACAGACTCCATAAAACAGAGAGAGAGAGAGGAAAGAGAAGTAGAGGGAGAGAGACAGAGAGATGAGAGAGAAATCTGAATCACCTAACACATCTCTAGGTCGGATATTAGCTGGTCTCATATCATCTGATACCAGAGCTTAAACACCAGGATAACCAGTAGCCAAACTTACTACTACTCGTTATTTTGGAATGTAAAATGTGCAGATATAGTATAGCTATGCACTACATTCGATTTTGCTTTTAATGCAAATGTAAAAAAAGTAAAAATGTTAGAAGGACAAAGTTTTCTTTTTCATGATGCCTTTAGGAGAAACCCTCACCCTGGACTACTTTGCAAAGGTCAACAGTAGAAGAGTCTGGCTATATGCAAAAATTCAAATTTGTGACTGAGTGGATCTGCGTACCCTATAGGTCTACTACCCACTTGATAAGCAAGATTCTATACATGTATAAGGAGGACATGCACATTATAAATCTAGAATAGTTAGATCACAGTAGGTGGTGTAAAAAATGTCCCGTCACTGAAATAAGTATGCGGGTGTCATTGCTGTGAATGTGCTCGTGTGTCATCAATCATTTTGTGAAGACGTAACAGGTATCCGGTAATCCCAGGCTGGTAAAGGGTATGGGGGCGCAAGGGAGGACAAGAGGTCAATGGGAGGGCAGGCTCCAGTAAATTTGGAAACAGGGAGGTTTGCGTAATTCCAAACCTCAGCTAATCCCTGCAGCTCCCCCATTACGGCTCAGTGAATGTTGTTTAGATCCGCCCTTGCTTTCCTCTTACAGTGCCTCTATGTCAAAACCTACCATTGTAAGCACAAGGATCATATAGTATAGTTTTCAGTATTGGAAAAGTTTTCTATGGAGAGACCTAGTTATATCAAAGAACGTATATTGCTAAGAAGTGATTGGGTGTCAAAGCAGCAACAGCAGCAAACAGAATGAAACACAGGAGAGGTGCAGGTATACAAATATAATAAAATCAATAAATAGAGATATAAAAGACACAGAGTGAATGGGTGAACATAGTATGTACAGTCCGTCAATAAATAAATGTAATATGTAAATATGTGCAGTCTATATAGTGGTAAATAGGGTGTATGAGAGTGGATGAATATCCATGTGAAAGTGCGCCAATGGTTAAAAGTCCAAGGTGGTTGCAGATAGTGCATATTTGAAGTTCCTAAAGTCCTCATAGTTCTCATATGTGGGTCAAGCCTTGGTTGTGGAGCTTGATGGCTACCAGCATGAAGGACTGACCCAGGTGCTTTGTGTTCTTATACACACAAGCTCCAAAACTTGATGCTTTACAATCTGAGATAGCTGCTTGTATATTTTTATTTATTCATTTTCATTTAATTTATTTTTAGACTGTATGATGAAGAAATAAGGATCTGTTATTTTTAAGCAGGATATGTAATACTTTATTACCTGTTCCTCATGAATGTAATCAGTTGTTTGAATCACTTTTGTGTATTTTTTTAGATTCGGCTTCTTATTTTGTTTAACAAAAAACCCTTGCATTTGTATGCCGAATGGTTAGTTGATTGAAAATATTTTATTTATTTTATTTATTTTATTATTTTATTTATTTTATTTATTTTATTATTTTATTTATTTTGTTTATTTTATTTATTTATTTTATTTTATTTGTTTCATTTATTTTATCTATTTTATTTATTTTATTTAATTGATCTATTTTACTTTAAAAAATGCTTCGGCTCTTTCCGTCTGTCATGTGATCGAATGCTGAATGGTTATTTTATTTATTTTATTTATTTTATTTATTTTACTTTTAAAAATACTTCGGCTCTTTCCGTCTGTCACGTGACCCTAGGAAGTCGGAAACACAGCGGACCGGAAGGTAACCGAAAGTCGACCAGAGAACATGATGAGGAGATAAAAAGGTAAAGCTGCTGCTGCTTTCTGTGTCTCCGTGTGTTCATGTTAGTAACGTTACTTCTCGATAGCACACCGGCTCCAAAGCGTCTCAGTCCAGCTGTATAGATGCAGTAGTTTCCCTCCACCGCTGTGTTGTGTTAGCACCGCTGTGTTAAGCTCGGTATTAAACTACTAGGTACTTACAGTCACTTCTACTGGAGCTGTAGTATTATTGCAGGTTTTAGTGGGTTCTCCTGCTCTGACCAGTACAGTTTGTCTTTATTTGATCATTTCACAGCTGAATTGTGCTGACAGGAAGAAAAGCATTTTGGAGGATGTTAATTTTGACCAATAAGGAAGTGAAATGAGTTCTTCAGAAGAGGTGAGATCAAATATATAGTTTAATATTATTCAGTATTTCCTTCCTTTTGCTGCAGACAACATTGCTTTCACAAGCTATCTAATGATTGTATTGCATTCATCTGAATACTCTGAACACTCTGGAGAAACTAATATCAGCTATGATATGGAGTTACTTTTGTGTCTTGTGTCAAACAGATTAGGTTTGAGAGCAAAACTTTCCACACTGAAGTCAAAAAATAGATTAAAAGAGCAAAACTAACGATACTGCAATCAAAAAATGTTTTATTGCAAGTAAAATGAAATTGTGATTAAAATGTATTAATGCAAATCCCAAAGTATTGTTTGCAAATCCACAAGTTTTTTTTGCAAATCCCCAAATTTTGTTTGCAAATTCAAAAGTTTTGTTTGCTGTTGAGCAGAATCTCGTGGGCGGGACCTATGCTGAAAGATGTAAGACACGTGTCGATTGGCCAGTCTCGATTGGAGTGACAGCTTGGCATCATCCACTGTTAGTAAACACACAGCACATCACAAATATAACATAAACTAACATTAAATCGTTGAACACAAATAGTCATGCTGATAGTAGCTTCATAGCCAGGGCATTCAACATGCTGAATCTGCCAAAAAGCCTCCGACACTGTCAGACTAGAGCCGACGGTGCGGGACACACCGCAAAAACTAGGCCGACAATCGCTCACAGACGACCCAAAATTGGCCGATGGCTTGGCGTGTCAGGGCCTTTAGAATCAAGAAACTCAGCGTGACAGATGGCGAGTATGACATGACTCTGTTGTACTGATGGAATTAGTGCTGTGGAATGTACATTATACTGTATTTACAAAGACAACACTTAAACAAGGAAGTGTTACATTACAATACATTAATAACAAACGGCATTAACAGCAAATTAAAATAGAAGCAGATCAGGAAAGATACAGTGACGAATTTGAGGTAAAGATATTACAGTTGTGGAGTTCCATAGTATGGCTTCTTAATGGTTAGCAGCATTTTATCAAGTCCTAGTCTCTGACATTAATTCCTCTGTCTTTATGTTTTTTTCAGTTGAAACAGACGGACGCAGACAGGATCAGTGTCAGAGGTGTTGGAAATCCTTCAGTCAGTCTGGTAGTCTAAGGAGGTATGGACTCACTCACGCTGCAGAGGAACTACCACTGTGAACAATGCGGCAGCAGCTTCAGCCAGCTAAATGCATTCGAGTTCCACCTGCAAACCCACACTGAAGAAACACCACACTGCTGCGACAAATGTGGGAGACATTTCAGCAACCGCGGTTCGTACAGAAAACACCTGTGTAACCACACTGGACCGTTCCAATGTGACCAATGTGAAAAGAGTTTCAGCTACTTGTGTCATTACAAGAGGCACCTGCGTGTCCACACCGGAGAGAAACCCTACCAGTGTGACCAATGCCAAAAGAGATTTACTTTGTTAAGTAGTTACAAGGACCACCAGCGTGTCCACACCGGAGAGAAACCATACCAGTGTGATCAGTGTCAAAGGGGTTTCAGCCGCTTAAGTAATTACAAGACACACCAGCGTGTCCACACTGGAGAGAAGCCACACCGCTGTGAACAGTGTGGGAAGAGTTTCCGTTTCTTAAGTGATTATAAGAGACACCTGCGTATCCACACTGGAGAGAAGCCTCACCGCTGTGAACAATGTGGGAAGGGTTTCAGTTGCACAAGTCACTACAAGAGACACCTGCTGGTCCACTCTGGAGAGAAGCCATACCAGTGTGACCACTGTGGGAAACAATTTACTGAGTCTAGTGATTATAACAGGCACCTGCGTACCCACACCGGTGAGAAACCATATCAGTGTGAACAATGTGGAAAAAGATTCTCTCATCTAAGTAGCTACAATCAACACCTGCGTTGCCACACTGGAGAGAAACCATACTGGTGTTCTCAGTGTAAGAGATTATTTGCTTGGCCAAAATCCTTGAAGGTACATCGTTGTGTTGATGTAGATGAAGAGAGTTTTGGCTGAGTGTAGAAGTGGAAAAAGTGTTTTTTTCCAGCTCAGAGTATAGTGGCTGAGTCTGCCACTCCCGTGCTGGATCTAGATAGTCCAACTAAGCATGAAGGATTCACAGGAAGATCATGTATGCATGTAATCCAGGGCAACTTTATGCAGAAGACAGTCTGCATGTCTCAGCAAAGGTCGCCAACTTCACTGTGCCCTGCTGTTGTGTGGAAAAGTACTCGCACTTTGAGCAGCACAACAAGGACTAAAAACTTAAGGATTACAACTTTGTTCCATGTGTGTCAAAAGATATTTGTTCAAGTCATAAAAAAATGAATAGATGTACTTCTGTGTTCACATTGTTGTTAAACTGCCATTACATCCTTTTTGTAAATTAAAATGTCCTCAAAACTCTAATTAAGGTGTTTATTATTTCAGCGTTCCATTCATAACAACTGTAATGGGACATTAACTGTAATGTGACCTTAAAGCTGCAGTAGGCAGAATGTTTTTGTAATCATTGGGCAAAAATTGCATAACAACCCATTAGGAGCACTGGAGGACACATAGGCACATGATTTTTTTCAGATTACCTGTCTCATGCACTACTGTCAGGATAATATGACTGTTTTATAAAAATAACTTTTTTTAATCATATTTGCTCCATTTCTACCCACTGCAGCTTTAACTGTATTTTGAGTGGTTTTGACAGATCTTCATAAACACATATATCCAGCAGGGGGCTCTCAAAAACAGCATACATTAATGTCTCAGAATTATTCAGAATTCCCATATAATAATAATTACCATTTGAAATAGTGTAACATACAGGTACAACAGATTGACACCGGATTATTACTAGATGCAAGGGATTATAGCGGTTATTACGGCAGTCCTGTTATTTAGTTTATTTATTTATTTTGAAAATATTACAAAGAATAAGAAAACGAAAGGAGGAAGGAATTGAAGGTCTTTCTTTTTATTTGGTAACCGCTAATAAATAAATCAATTTGTATAGGGGCATGTAAAAATTGACTTTGAGCAAGTAGATTTCTGACCCTTGTTGATGATGAACACTGAATAAGACATTTTTAAGCGACCAAAACAGTTATAATTAACTTTCAGGAACTGAAAACATACTGTGAAAGGGTTAAAGTTGTAAGATGAAAACATGGACAACTCCCAGATCGGACAACGCTGTGGTAGCGACCTGTCAATCCCAAGATAGCCACGCCCTAAAGCATCCCCTGCTTTATGGTCTATTTGACTGTAAATGGCACCATAATTTACTAAATTAACATCATGCTGTATTGAAGAAGACTTGAAACTAGCAATTGAGACCATAAACTCATGTTTACAATGTTTACTGAGGTAATAAATCAAGTGAGAAGTAGGCTCATTTTCTCATAGACTTCTATAAAATCAGACTTCTTTTAGCAACCAGAGGAGTCGCCCCCTGCTGGCTATTAGAAACAATGCAAGTTTAAGGCACTTCAGCATTGGCTTCACTTTCAGACCAGGTGGTTGCCCACTGACCAAAAACACACTTGTCTTTATAACAGCGCCCCCCTTATGGTTGATCTGGGTCATTTGTTTTATGCATCGAGTTAGAACAATCTCTCACCTACCCTGAAAATTAGATTTTTGTCTCAGAAAGAAATTGAGAACAAAATAAGAACAGTATAAAAGAACAATATTGATAAAAGCCAAAACAAAAACAATAGGTCTAGTGCTGGACCCATAACAATGAGAATATGTCCAAACAATAGCATTATGATGGGTTCAATAATAATGTCACAAATCCAATATTATTAAGGCTGTGCTACTTCTGTTTTAAGATTTTGTCTGCGTCATGGCAGATCTGTCATCTGTCTGTCACAGACTGCAGACTCACCCAGATGTGACTCACCTGCTCACATTGTACAGACGGTTACTGTCACACACACAATGGGACTTTTTCACACAAGTCCAGATGTAGAGCGTACTCATATTCTCTGTGTCTCTGCACGCACACACACACACACACTCATCAGTCCCTTATGAATAGTGCAGCCCGTGGGGTCTCGTTACAGACGGCGTGCCATCTGCACGCGGACAAAAACAAGCCCCGTTAACGTCTCCTACCTCCTCTGTAATCACTACCTCTCAGCTTCAGCGTGTCATCCCCTGTGGCCTAGGTTTTCTGCCAAACAACCTTTGATCCATAGCTGTTATACACATTATTTTGTGTAGCACACATTTAATGTTACGGTTTTTAATACAGTACATTTAAAAAGGAAAATACATCATCTACTTATCCAGCTATTCTAAGTTAAACCCGAGAGAAATAAGCTTCATATCAATGATCATAACATTCCACGTAGCGTGAAAAGTCTTCTCCAAAATGTCAACTTCTTTGTTTTGTTCTTTTTGGTAACACTTCATTTTACCCAATTAATTTTATCGGTTAATTATTTAGTCTATGAAGCATCAAAAAAATCACAAGTCACAACCTTGCTTGGTTCCAAGATGTTCAATTTACAAAGATACGTATATGACAAAAAAATGTCTCACTTGACCTACTATATTTCTACAGGAGTTTAATATTAATATACAGAAGGTTAATGTTTATATATATATATATATATATATAAAAAAAAGATGTATCCATAGCTTTTGTATTTGAATTAGGTATGTATTTTATCTATTTTATTTATTATTTTATGTCGTATTTGTCCACTGCTCAAATGAAGTTCCTCAGAGAAAATAAAGTAATTCGAATTGAATATTATATTGTCAATTGTTTAATATCTGTTTATCAACAAGTTACAGAAGCCTCACAAGGAGAGTTTTAATGGTTGACAAATACATTCATAAAGACTTTAACATGTCCTCATATAAGCTTACAACTAAACAATGTATTCATTGTTTACATGCTGCCTATACATGTAAAATAAAAGAAAGTGGTTCTGGTTCATCATATCAGATTTGAAAAGGCTTAATAAATGAAAGAGTTGTACAAATTTCCTCATCACATGCAGGAGCATTTTATTCTCCTAAATGAACACATGAAAATCATTAAAGTTTTTACCAAAAAAAAATTGTATTTACACGGAGGTGCTAGGTGTGGCAGCTGGGCCTCTGCTCCTCACAGCATCTCTGTACACTATTACATCATGTTCCCCTCTGAGACTAGTTCAGACTACAGATCCCAGGATGTGCCACCGATGACCCGCCGCTGTCTGTTGCGTCCGGGGGAACACAATGACACAGCAGTGGGGGACCCATTTCACAATAAAAGCTTCCTTTCATGCTATAGCGCTGACCCACATACACGCATCGTTGGCTCCAGTAATTTCCCCAACACAGCTGAAGCAGTCTAACGTAAATGACCGTGATTGCTGGAGCTCTGGGTACTTGGAAATCTGGAAGAAAGCAGTAGTGGTGACGGTAACACAAGCAGGTTGTATGATATAATAATTTCTGAATAAATAAAGAGTTTAAAGAGATAAAAAAAAACTAGAATGATACAAAAATACAAACTTGATATCACTGCAAACTCACAGATAATTGTGTCACAATCTTAATTTGTTTTTGTCTTGATATTGAAAACCAAAGCCAGGTCAAGAGGGCTAAATGTATCTCGCTCAAGCACCCTGACAACAACTTCACCTCAGCAGCCAGTTTGTTCAGTTCCCTCCCAGAGGACCGTCTCTATGACAACAGAGAAAGATGAGAGGAGACTGCTGATCTACGTATATTTCTAATGAGCCGAAACTAATCATCAACCTGCACTTCTCTGTCACTCTGTTTGTCAGGGAAAAGTGTAATGACACAAATCAAATTGACACATTATTCCTGTTCTTTTCATAGCTGATGTAGTCAAGCAAATGTACAAAAATGTTTTGTTTTATTTAGAAAAAGAAAGAACGAAAGAAATGCTTTTGTCACAAAGAAGTTGACTAGCAGGCTCTCCGCTCCATGAACGTAATAATAAGGACCTGTTGCTAAACAGGATGCTATGGGAGCCCATTTCTGCCAGGAAAATACAAAATAATAGATGGAAAGTTAGAAATGATAAAAATGGTTCTCATGGTAAGTCAAGGTTTTGTCTTACTAAGTCAAAGTTATGGAAAAAATAGTAAATTTATTACAAATGAAAATTTGGAAATCCAAATTATGAGATAAGTAGCATTTTTTAGATGATAAGAGATATTAAGGCACATTTTATTTTATTACTACAATATTTTTTTTAATCATGCATCACTTTTCATATCTCATATCTTTTCTCTTCTTCATTAGTATAATCTTAAAAGTTACTTTTCCCCTCTTAAATGAATGAATCACTTTGATCACATCAGACCAAGTATTTAATTTGCTGTAAGAAATCAGTGTAATGTCAGAGTGCTTTTCAAGAGCACTATACACGATACACTGCACAAACAGATCACATTATTGGATCTCCATCATCCGTTTTACTGGAGACGAAGATGAGGGTGGCACAAAGATGAAGGCTGACATTTGTCATCCTGAACACTTGCAGCTGTGGTTGTGCTGTAAAGGTCGCATCTGTTCTCACCCAGCTTAATAAAAAAAAGTAATCTGCATTTCATTTTGTTCAGAGTGCAAGTCCTCCTGACCTGAGGTGATGAGTTTAGCTGTGGATAAGTATGGGCATGGAGGATTACAAGTCATTTTGTAACACCATGAGTGTGATGCATGCACCCTTCATACGTTCATCCGGTCTGACTGAAAAAGGCAAACACAAAGAAGCACATTATACACACACAACAACAGGCATAGACCTTCATTTTGCTCTTGCATTTGTAAACTGAACTTTGTGTAGTAAAGCACTTTCCGTCATTTGTATCAGGAGCTAAACTGAATTGACTTTTACTACCCGACACAGCGACCCCACCACTCCACCCCCCCCACCACTATACCCGTCCCACCCCTCGGTAAACCAACTGTCCCGCCAGCTGTCTATTTTAGATGTCCACGTAACACCCTTCAAGCAATTACTGTCTGAGTGGTCCCCTGGAGTTCAAACACAGTAAATGGCAGACTGTTTGACATGGTTAATGTGCAAGCTGAGAGGCTAATATTAGACAGAGTACACACACAACAATCACGGGTGGGTTTAGAAGCTGTTTTAAACACATTTGTAAAAGGGGTAAACGTGTTAAAACTCAAGTTTTAAAGCCCGGGGTTTGTGGCAATAATAAACTGCACATTATTAATAGTTACATTGTTTATTCACTGCTTGCAAATATGACACTATATAAATAAATAGCTGGTATTTGTAACCCAAAATAGCCTGCATCGATGGATGGATTATGAAACAACAGGCTCCTGGACACAGACATGTAAAAGACCTCCCACATAGGAGCAAAACAGCCAGACTGACTGATTTTGTGTCTCTTTGTGGTAATTTTAGATCCCTTTGTTTCCAGGTCTTAAGGTGCTTTCACAAGCCATAGTCTGTCCGGAACAGAGTGAAATCAATACTATTGGTTTGTTTTGTCTGGTTCGGTTTCACAGTGCACAAATTAAAGCGAACAAAGTAAGAAAAAATAATTCGCTCAGGGACGTGTACGAAGGAGCGAATTGATCTTTTTCATCTCGAGAGCTGCCACTTCTAGTTTATCTTGCGTGGCTTCATAAACGTCACTATTTTTGCAGACGATATTTAGCATGTTCTGTATGTTCTCTTCAGTTGAGATGTCAAGCAAACATCAGACTTCTGCAGAAGTCCAGGTCAGTCCTCTCCCCACTCATATTAACCTGTCGTTTACCTGTGTCCATCTCAACAAATGCCTCACAGGCAGCCTGCATTTTGGTTCGCTTGGAAACGGTCTGAGACCATCTCTCATAAGTCTCGAACCGGTTGTTTTGATCCGCACCAGAGTACCATTACTGCGTTCACAACCACCCAAACGAACTGCACCAGAGTTCAATTAAAACAGACTAAATGTTGGCTTGTGAAGCGCCCTTAGATTCCAGGGGGTCCGTGCCACCCCTGGCCACCTCTCAGTCTGACCCTGACAACAATAATTAGTGTCTCATCTTAGAGCTTTTTGGGCTTGGTCGTCTAGGAATATTTCAGTCTGTGATTCTTCACTTCACAACAGTAATCATTCAATCATTAATTGATTTATCACACTCATGTGTGAGTTGCATTATAGTGTGGGCTGTTTTATTGTATCAAAAACAATTGAAGTTAGTTCTTCTATCTAAAAAGCCAACACATGCTTTTTGCTTAAGTTAAAACATATTTGTATTTACCATTGTACCATTGCAAGGGGTGCTTCATGAACTGTTTTGTTATGGTGTGTTCCACTTGTATTGTGACGCAACCTGTTATTTTTTACTGCATCTCCTGACCAGAGAAAGAAGAAGTCATGGAAAGAACCAAGAAGATTTTGGGGGGAGTTGGCTTGGGAACCAGAGGGGTTAACAGTTCAAGTCCCAGCACAGACCAAGTATGGACTGTGGACTGGTAGCTGTAGAGGTGCCAAGGTGCCCTTGAGCAAGGCAGCGGACCCCCAAACTGCTCCCCAGGCGCTATATAGTAGCTGCCCACTGCTCTTAATACTAGGATGGGTTAAATGCAGAGACTAAACTTCACTGTGTGCTGTGCAATGTGTGAAAATAAAAGTTTAATGTACTTTTATATTTTACTAGGCAGCTGCTTATGTCATTTCTGTGAAGGGAGGGGGATGTTTTTAACCCTCTTACTTTGTTTGTCAGAGTGACGTGTGAGTGGATTCCCCTTGAATTTGGCGAACAGATGGGTCTTTACCCGAGCAACAACTAAATTGGGTTGGGGTCAGATAATCATGTGTTTTTAATGAAACCAACAGAGATAGAAACTTGATTCAAAGCTTCCAAATTCAAAGTAGATATTATGGTGAAAGAAAAAGCTTAAATGCAAGAGATATACTGTTGTGTGTATTGACAGTTTGGAGACTGTTTGAAGGAGTGCCCTATGCTTTTAAGTGTGTCAGACTGAAAAAAAAATCAAATGTTGTTCTTTGGGTAACATTCATTGTAGTCTGTAAAGACATTGTATGTGTCAAATACTGCTTGGAAACATGAGAGGTCATCCTATCCTGAGGTTATGACAAACCATTTATTTTAAGCTGTACCATGCTAAAGTCGTTATGACGAGGTGTTGGCAAATGACTAAACCATCACAGATTTTTTAAATGAGAATGATTTATTGACTTTCCACAGCAGGCTATTGATAGGAGAGGATAGGATAGGATGTATAGAGTGAGTGTTAATTAGCCGATCATTTTGAAACCATTAAAGAAGCTTGTAACGAGTTTAGTGTGATATGCCTGTACATGTGCTCCATTGTGACAGCAGGGCCCGGTATCACATGCACTATTTTAAGGAGTATTCTATTTACAGTCGCTGCGTTGTTTTTGCTCGTTGGCCTATCTCAACTTTAAAGGCGTGAAGCAAAAATACTCCAAAACATACAGAGAAAAAGGAAATATATTTTTTACAAGGCAAGGCAGGGCAAGGCAGCTTTATTTGTAGAGCACATTTCAGCAACAGGGAGATTCAAAGTGCTTTACATAAACATTCAAGAACATTGCGACAAAGTGCAAAAGAACATTAAGACATAATTAAAACAGTTATACAAACATAAAAACATTAAATGTTAGAAAATAAAAACAAGCTAAAAATAAAAGCTAGGATCGAAGCTAAAATAGAATATAACACACAAGAGTAAAAGTTCTAGATGATCTTTATCTGGTTTAATAAAAGGCAGCAGCAAACAGGAAAGTTTTAAGCTTTGATTTAAAAGAACTCAGAGTTGGAGTGGTCCTGCAGTTATCTGAGAGCTTGTTCCAAATATTTGGTGCATAAAAACTGAACGCTGCTTCTGCATGTTTAGTTCTGACTCTGGGGACACTAAGCAGACCTGATCCAGTATGACATTAAAGGGACTATTTGTAACTTTCAGAAATGCTTGTTAACAGCGACACCTGTGGCCGTGAAATCAACGAAAGTCAGCGTCGAGCTCGCGCTTGCTCGCTCTAAATAGACATGAACGAGCATTGCTCAAAACAATGAGGCGACACACGTAAGCTAAAAGCACAATATCACTCTATATTTCACCTGCTACTGGCAGTAATGTTAGCTGACCAGACGAAGGTCTCTCCATGAACATGATTTAGATCTGATCCTAGTGTTGGCTTTTCCTGCCTCAGCGCAGGCTGAGGCAGCGGGGCTCCGCAGCGAGTCTCCCTGCTCCCTCCGCCCGCAGCCGGAGGGAGCAGGGAGACACCGGCACCCGGTTGGTAACGAGACGATAACGTGTCTCTCTGCAGAGCCCCGTCACTTCACAAGACACGGGAAACCTCTGTTGGTCTGGAGGAGCTGCAGCATTTATTTCTG
>CAKALU010026451.1:0-13711 GCA_916700995.1 Hozukius guyotensis
AGTTGATGAGAACAGACTGAACGCAGCGTAAACAAGAGAGATGAGATACATGATACTCTGATACTGAATGTGATGCCAACGCCTCGGTGTACATATCAAACCGATCGGCTTCAAGCAGCAGTACCGACGTGCACTGTTTGGTGTTGTGGTGTGACGATCATTTAACTGCGTGTGTGTGGAGGTTACATATAGTAGAGTACAGGAAGCCACACAGTACGGTCCATCAGCTGGTCCTTCAGGTGGTCCTGAAAGCTGTTTCATTGTTAAACGGTGCAGAGTGACATGAATGAGTGAAGAGAGACTCCATTGATAAAGAGGCTAAATATAAACACACAGAATGATTAAAGGCCTGAGTGAGGCAGGAAAGCTTTTTAATCAATCTAACCCAAACACCAACATGTAAGCTGCTGAACACACACACACACACACACACACACACGCTTTCAGCCCAATCAGCTTGACTTTTCTGTCCCTCTTTTGTTGCTCGTCTTCCACTTGTTATTCCTTCTCTCTCTCTCTCTCTCTCTCTCTCTCTCTCTCTCGGCCCGACGTTCCCAAATCCTGTTTCTTCATTCTGAGGCTTCTCTTCTAAATGTACCTGCTGAGCTCTCAGCATCCGCATCGCTGCAGCGAACCGCATTCCCCCCCCCACGGGAGGCCCTCTGTGTGTGTAACTGATTGTACAGTTACCACAGCATGTGTTGGATGGTGTGTTTCAGAGTGTTTTCACTGATGATTTGATACTCATGTGTATTTAATGTGTTTATATGAGCATGTCTGTGTAAGAGAGTGTGAGAGTTAATTATATGGTAGAGTGTTGTTATATTGACTTTGTAAATCACATTAGAGACTGAGTAAGCGTCCACATCCCCCCAGGTCCTCTCTCTTTCTCTCTCGATATCTCCTTTTTAAATGGGACGACAGTTAGTGAACTTAGTTCGTCACAATGACATGTGAGGATGTTTGAAAGAGGAGCGAGGGAAGACAAAGTGTGAAGGTGGTTGAACACCATAAAAGCGTTTTCCCAGAGGATGGATCTCCTGCTGCTGTTCATCTATTTGATTGTGTGCAGTTTTTATGGCAACATCAATTAATGATAGATTATTATGTCAACATTTAAATATGTGGCAAAAAGTTTCAAGTTGATTTGTCATATGCATTTAAAGGTACAGTTTACAGTGAAATGCATTTTACCCTGATGGCTCTCTCTCAGCCCTTCAAATCTATAAATAGTACACTAGATAAATACTACAATAAATAAGACAATACCTGAGAATAAAATTATAAAAAACCCATAAAAAAACATCCATAAAAAACAATCCACAGCTCTGCATTCATTTAGTGCTACTGTTCAGCAGTCTGACCGCCTGTCTCTGAGGGTAAAAACTGTCTCTGAGGCGAGAGGTCCTAGCTCTGATGCTCTGTAGACGCTTCCCCGAAGGCAGATAAGAGAAGAGACTATATATGCTATATATGACTTGTGTCCTGCGCAATACAAAGTGCTTTTTTTCCTGTAACTGTGGTCATGGTGATCCAATCATAGATGCTGTTTTCACTGTCCTCATCAGGAGTTTGTGGTCATATGATGTAATGTTGCCAAACCAGACCAGTTAATGCATCCAGTTAAGATGCTTTCTATCGTGGACCGGTAGAAGTTGATGAGGGTTTTAGTGGACATACCATGTTTCTTTAAACACCTCAGAAAATAAAGTCTCTGTTGAGCCCTTTTTATGACACAACTGATGTGCAGGGACGAGGAGAGGGAGTCAGAGATATGGATGCCTACAGTAGGAACTTGAAGCTGTTGATAATTTGGAAAGGAGTGTTATTTATATCGACAGGTGATTGAACCGTTTTCACAGATTGAACAGAAGAAACTGTGTCCTCCTAGGATAATCTTAATTAGTCCTAAATCCTGAAAGAACTCAACGGTGGTTTCCCTCACTAGATTTCTAATGGTTATCTCTCACCAGCGTTTTTCAATTTATGCAGAATATAAAGTCTGTGATTCCTAAAAAAGCCGGGGCATTTCCATCATATCCTGCAAGCTGATGAAAACTAAAAGTATTTGTGTGGTTTCAGGTGGTGAAGACGGTGGGTCTGAGGGAGGTCTGGTTCTTCGGCCTGCAGTACACCGACAGTAAAGGCTACGTCACGTGGCTCAAACTCAACAAGAAGGTGAGACACCCTCAACACAACCATGGGACCACCACTAGTCCTGTTTTCTGTTCCTGTTTTTATCATTTAATTCCCACAACTTAAAAACATGATATTAAAGTTATGAAGCCTGTAAACAGTCGTCCTCTCGAGGTTAAGACTTTAGAGAAACTAGAAAACCTTAGAAGTAAACTTGTTTTTATAATCTTACTTTAATATTCTGTTTGTCAGAAGCTGCTTTAATCCAAAGAGCATCATCTTGTTTACATTCAATCTTCTTTAGAGTCAGATATCCTCGTATGTTTACAGACATGTGAGGGGTGAAAGATGAAACATGTGTGGGTGTTTCTCCCTCCAGGTGACCCAGCAGGACGTGAAGAAGGAGAATCCGCTGCAGTTCAAGTTCAGAGCAAAGTTCTTCCCAGAGGACGTTTCTGAGGAGCTCATCCAGGAGATCACACAGAAGCTCTTCTTCCTGCAGGTACTGATGGATCACTGGGCAATGCCAAGATATCGAGGTGGTCGGGTCGACCCAGAACGATGCCAACACAAGGTGGACGTGTTCTGAAAACTCAGTTGGGATTTACAGCTGTTGTCTTCATGTGGAAACAGGATGTTGGGTCTGAAGCCCGGCTCAGACTGCACCAGTTTATGGCTGATTTATCCCCGATTCAACCCTCAAATCGGAGGAGAAATCTGGTCCGGGACCTCGGTCGTACCGATGTTCGGCCCAGATTATCTGGTAACGTGAGGGGTTTACAGACCCAGTCTTAAACCTCAGAGCTCACAAAGAAGAAATAACTGATCTTAAGTATTATTAGACTGCAAATCGATCGCATGCTGTGATGAATAAAGCCTCGGCCACACCGGGAACGTCAGCAGCGCGTGGCGGCTGCGTTACCTGTTGTTTTTTATTTCGGCGTTCGTGTTATCAGGTTAGAGCAGCCACACTGCGGCTCGGCTGCGTCTCTTCAAGAGATTTGAGGTCTCGCAACATTACTACAGTTTCAATGTCTATCTGTAGAATATGTTACAGAGATGAAAAAGAAGTAAAGACTTATTTTTAAATCAACACTTCCTGCTTTCATTTCAAAATAAATTCTGTGGACAGAATTCCTTCATTTGTTAACATAAGGCTGGTCTGAACACCCGACGCGTGAATCACGCAGCCGCCACGCACTCCTGATGTTCCCAGTGTGGACGAAGCGTTAATGTGAGAGACAGGACTGTCTAACAGCGTGCTCCCTGATGACTGGTGCGAACGCTTGATAGCGCACATGAGGGATCGCTGTGACACACTTTTTAATGGACTTAATGAACTGACAGAGTACAGCAGTTTTAACAGCTTTTGACCTGTCAATCAGGGAGAATACCTGCGCCGACGTGCTTCTATACATGGCCTTAAATACAGACCAATAGGATCACTTTCTGAACAGATTTCACCATCAGCACATGGATTTATTCGTAGTTTAGCTGTTGAAATCAGTCTAAAATCACATGTCTGCTGGTGGTTGGTTCGCTTGCTTTCACACCACAAACGAACCGCACTAGAATCCACTTCCTTGCAGACTTTGTTGTGGTTTCAGGTGGTCTCGGTTCGGTTGTTTGGTCCACACCAGAGTTCAGTTAACAGCTTTCACATCCAGCCCAAACCAATCGTCATCAACCGTTGATGATTTGGTGTGAAAGCACCAGGAAAGGTTGACTAAGCATCTCGATTATCCAGGCTCCTACTGACCGCGTGTGTGCGTGTGTGCGTGTGTGTGTGTGTGTGTGTGTGTGTGTGCGTGTGTTCGTGTGCAGGTGAAGGAGGCCATCCTGAACGATGAGAACTACTGTCCTCCAGAGACGGCCGTGCTGGTGGCGTCCTACGCCGTCCAGGCCAAGTACGGAGATTACAACAAAGACAATCACAAGCCGGGTTACCTGGCCTCCGACCGGCTGCTGCCTCAACGGTACGGTACCGTCCACACACACACACACACACACACACTATACTATCCTATACTAGTGAGGACCCACGTTGAAATAATTGATTCCTTAGACACTAAATTATGTGTGAAAACTGAATTAATTTACATAAATGGACTGCTTTTATATAGCTGCCAGCTTTACAGTTCACCTCTCATTCACCTGTTCACACACACACACACACACACACACACTGATTGCGGCAGATGCGAGGCGTTTGTGTGGCCTCTGGTCATCAGCTCGGTGTTCAGTTTCTTGCACAAGGACACTTGAGACATTTGGGCAGAAGGAGCTGGTGAACGAACCACCAAACCACCAACCAGCCTCTAGTCCTGAGGTTCCCACTGGGGGGCGCCAAAGATCACAGGGGGTGCACGAGGATTTGTCTGCTCTGAAGTTGTCAAAATTAGATTTGCTCATATATTTGTTGTGTGTGTGCATGTTGTGTAGAGTTCTGGAGCAACACAAGCTGACCAAGGAGCAGTGGGAGGACAGAATACAGACCTGGCATGAGGAGCACCGGAGCCTGCTCAGGTACGGTCATCACGGTCTGACGATTATCGGTTTTGGAACACCTAAATGTCTTTGTGTGTGTGTGTGTGTTTAACATTGTGTGTGTGTGTGTTTACCATTGTTTGCATGTGTGTGTGTGCGTGTGCAGGGAGGATGCGATGATGGAGTATCTGAAGATAGCTCAGGACCTGGAGATGTACGGCGTCAACTACTTTGAAATCAAAAACAAGAAGGGGACAGAACTGTGGCTGGGGGTCGACGCCCTGGGACTCAACATCTACGAGCACGAAGACAAGTAACACACACACACACACACGCACACACACACTCAGACACTCACGTGAACACGCTACATATACTCACAAAGTTGTGTAGGACCGATTAATCGGTTTGGCCGATTAATCTGCAACGATAGGATGTTTTACGTCTCTGATAGCGGCCGATGGCTGCACAGCCACCACCAGTCACGCGGGGACGTACATCAGCGTTTTGCACGGAGGCTTCATACATAAAGACAGTGTAGAGGGGGAGTAAAAAGTTCTCTCTCGAATATTCAACGCAACACTATCAGCTGTTTGTCCCAGATACAAGACGTACAAAAATAAATCATTCACTGTTACTTTAACTTGCCGATTTGGCGTTCTTTCTTGTAAATAATCCAGCCACGTAACCATCCATTCAGGAAATAAAATCGCACACTTATGTGTGAACATTAATGGTTTGCAAGAGTGGCATTTAACAATGTACGAGATGCAAAACAGAAGTAATCCTGGCCAGCCCATTGCAAATAAATTGAACATTTTCCAATGATGTAATCCACCAAATCACACTTAAGGATGTTCTCTTATGAATGATTAAATTCGAAGTGACTAAAAACTGATTTATTAAAAAAAAAAAAAAAATGTAAAAGTAGCCGACGAGGCTGCTGCAGAAGTAAAGAAGATATCACCTTTTTCCTGCTACAAACTATGGTTATTATATTGGTCGACCTCTATTAGGACCCCTCTGAGGGTCAAAAGATAAAGCAGAGGGGTCCCAACATCTGATTAACAGAGAAGATATTAACAAAATGAAATGAATCACTCTTTTGGTGGAACTGATCGCACCCAGCGAGCAATTTTTGTAATTGTCTGTCTGTTTTTACTTTTGCCTCAAACCGAACTACCTTCGTGGATTAATAAAGTTGTATTAAATTGAATTGATTTGAGTCGCAAGTAGACATTGCTTCATTTTATAGGACGGTGAGACAAAACGCTTTGGGTCTAGTTGATGTGATCGGCACCTCATAACTGAAAAACTGAAAAATAAAGAGGAAGAAAATGAAACCAGACTTTATTTAGAGGAATAAAATACAACCTTTGATCCCCTTTGTCATATAAGATATGTCACATACATCAAGTGTTGCACTTTTCTGTATGAAAGTCTGAAAATGTTATCTTCTTTTAATATAAATATTACTGTTATCTGTGAATTAATGCATTAAGATGTGTACCACTGAAGCTAGATTATAACTAGTTAAAGAATATCAAGTGTGGACTGTCAGCTCTTTGGTGGCTGTGGATTGTATTGGTTTGACAACAGCGCCCTCTTGTGCTTTTAAACAAAATACTGTAGTCTATATCAGACAAGCATGCACATATAAATATATAAAATGAAAGATTCATTCATTTCTTCCCTCAGGTTGTCACCAAAGATCGGCTTCCCCTGGAGCGAGATCAGAAACATTTCCTTCAGCGACAAGAAGTTCGTCATCAAGCCCATCGACAAGAAAGCTCCGGTAGGTGTTGGAGCGATGGTGGTGAGACCGATGAGGTCTTGTTATTAAAAACTATGTTTTTAACGCTGTCATGTGTATTATTCACCCTCCGTGTCTCCTCCAGGACTTTGTGTTCTACGCCCCGCGGTTGCGGATCAACAAGCGCATCCTGGCGTTGTGTGTGGGAAACCACGAGCTGTACATGAGGAGGAGGAAGCCCGACACCATCGAGGTGCAGCAGATGAAGGCTCAGGCCAGAGAGGAGAAGCACCACAAGCAGATGGAGAGGTACAGTTTCAGGACAAAGGGCTGGTCTGGACGCACAAATCTTTCCTTTATTACTGCTGTGCTTTTTATCTACTCCACACAGGATGAAACATACTTTACACGCTTTGTTATATTTAAATAAAATGCATCCAATGCAATGTAAATCACACATTTTTTATCTGTTTAAAATGTACCTTAAAGATGAGATTTGTCAAGTATTTAATACTCTTATCAACATGGGACTGGACAAATATGCTTATATATGTTCATAAAGTGGGCATGTCTGTAAAGGGGAGACTCGTGGGTACCCATAGAACCCATTTACATTCACATATCTGGAGGTCAGAGGTCAAGGGACCCCTTCGTAAGTGTGGAGCGTTATTTAACCTCCTTTGCAACAAGCTAGTATGACACGGTTGGTACCAATGCCAATTCATTTGATAACAGTATCTTCACTCAACAACAAATTTGCGTTCACACGTTATTATCGCGTTAACTTTGACAACACCTAAATGTTATACTTTTTTATTAAATATTAAATTGTGTTGTACAAAAACATATTTGCACATGACACAGCAGTCAGTACATCCACACCGAAGAACATTGAACACTACAAAGTTTTCCATATCTATGGATTATCACTTTTATCACGTGAAGATGTTATACTTATTGTCAGTGAGGAGTGCCCATAAACTACCTGAAGTTATGTCACTGATAAACTGATTATTTTCCTTCATATCAGCAGGTTTACATGCACACAAGAGACTAGGTTACTGGGAGAAATCAGATGATAGCACGGCATCAGGAAAAGGTCTTGATAAGACCAGACTCAACACAAAACATCCTGTGAATTTTGTCCACTATTTTCATGGCGTATATCTTCAGATGATCAACAGATAAGTCACCGTCTGGGTGTGATTTCTGTGTTGTTTCTGCAGAGCGCAGCTGGAGAACGAGAAGAAGAAGCGCCAGCATGCGGAGAGGGAGAAGGAGCGGATAGAGCGAGAGAAGGACGAGCTGATCGAGAGGCTGAGGCAGATCGAAGGGCAGACGCAGAGAGCTCAGAAAGGTACCAACACCAACACCGAGCATGTACAACATGTAATGTTAGGATACTGGCCTTAGGATAATAATAATAATAAGACGTCTTTCATCCTCACTGATCACACAAGTTTCAACTGATCTGTAACTCCTATATTTATGTTATGTGTGCAGAGCTGGAGGAGCAGACTCGCAGGGCTCTGGAGCTGGAGCAGGAGAGGAAGCGGGCCAAGGAGGAGGCCGAGCGGCTGGACAGGGAGAGGCAGGCGGCGGAGGACGGCAAGGCGGCGCTGGCTCAGCAGGCTGCCGACCAGATGAAGAACCAGGAGCAGCTGGTACCTGCACCCTCACACCCTCACACCCTCACACCAATCACATCAGTCACATCAGTCACAGCCTCTCGTCATTTATCAAGCAGAACTACCAGTTTCTCAAATAGGAGAAGATGCTAATTCTGTCTGTTTCATATCATTGTAAACTGTAAATATCTTTGTGTTTTTGAACTGTTGAATTCAGTTTGGTAACTTGGTAACCGTGTGTTGTTATCTTGGACAGGCTGCTGAGTTAGCGGAGTTCACTGCCAAAATCGCTCTGCTGGAGGAAGCCAAGAGGAAAAAAGAAGACGAAGCAACAGAATGGCAACACAAGGTAACCTCTGTTTATAAAGTGGGTCTGTGACCTGTTCAGGTGTTTGGGCTCATTATTCTCTATTTTCAAATACAAAAATTTGAAACTAAAATCAAGAACTAAAACATCTGGGTAGAAGTGTGGCACCCAGTTAGAACAAAGGGAAAATGCCTCACCCACTACCCCAAAAAACTGTCTTTGAGTCCTGCATCAGTGCCACCAACTTTCATAATGTGGGTAACCTTGAAACACTCACTCTTAGTCAGCAGAGACAAGGGGCCTTTCTCAAACCGGACCCTCCCCACTCCCACTCCATGAAGGAGAGAACTCTGTTTATAGTCCCACTAGCAGCTGAATGAAGCTCCTTCTTTAAGGTGTCGGGTATAAATACAGCAGCAGGCTTTAGGATGAACTTCCCTCTCTCCGACGGAAACCGTCGTAACGTTTCGTAACCGTGGCTGTGGAGGGGATGTGCAAAGGTTCTTAGTATTAATAAAAAGAATATGCAATATACAGGGAAACTAAAAATAAAACTTAATCCCATGTTTCTTTGGTGGTATTTCTTTTCTTTTTTTGTGAACATCTTCTTGTGATGTTTATGAGCTGCTTGGTTTTTGCAACAGTCCCTGTATTTATACAACACGTGCATCGTTTTATAGACTAGACATTAGATCCTAAATATAATGTAACCTTAAGTTGTTAAATGTCTATCTTAGTTTGAGCAGTTTGTACAGATAGTTGCATGGAACTACATTTGTACGGAGAGTTTTCCATGATGAACACAAAACGCCGTTGCACGTGGCCAGTAAGTCGATGCAGGCTCGCTGTTGGAGGGTTATGTAACCCACTTCCACTCCCCGCTAATTGGTTTGGGATGGCACTTAATATGGCGGACCCTCCACGCGAATGCGCAAACGGAGTAGCAATGGGTAGGGGGTGAGAAAATTGAGAAATGCCCAAGGACTGAAGTTCAGAGGAAACTGGAGTTTCCAATTGGTTAGAAAAAAACAGAAAAGCGCAGATAAACACAACATTGGACAGATTCTAATATCACGTGCACATGCTGTAGTATTTAGCTTTTTAGAACTATAGACACTGTTTGATCTGCTGCTTAATCAGCAAGTTGTCCTTCCATTTTTCTGTGCCACTTTTTATTACCCATAAGCTGAACCGTCCTCACCACCAGAGGGCCCCGTTTACCACAACGTACAGCCAACAGTGTCCTCTGGTGGGAAACAATGTTTTGATGGGTGGGAAACCAAAAATATCTTAACTAATATAATCCCTAATATAAACTCTGTATTTTTCTTGAAATTATTATTTAAAAAAAAAAAATATTTATTTATATTTGCTAGGTCTTTTTTCCAAATTAGATAACAAGTAAGAGAACTATGCAACCACAGGAACATTATCAACACTAAAGCATCCCTCGCCTACTCACCATCCATGTCTTATTTATGTTTAACACACTGATGTATGTGTGGATGTCGCTGTAATTTTCAGGTGTCTGTGGCTTTTTGGTGTGGATTTAATAAATGTGTTCATGTGTTTCCAACACATGCTAATCTGTCAATGTTTAAACTATAATTTCAGCTCAGAATCCTTCGAGGTGTTTGGCTCCACATCAAAGTTAATAAAGTCTTCTCACATCATGACCTCATATCAGTAGCTTTATTAGCAACGGCCTGGAGAACACCAGACATTTACTAGTGCACATAAACCATTAAATTAATGTCTTTTTAGGCAATACATACAGAAGAGTTACATAGAAAGAATAAAGCAGCAACACCCAGACTTCAATAAGCTATTTGGGAAAATACTCTCTACTTTCCACCTGATGTTTAACAGTTTGAGTAAGGCAGTTGCTGCTTTTCCCTTTTTTTTGGGAGTTTTCTGTCTTAAAAAGCTTTAAATTAAATTAAAAGATTTCTTTGGCTAACCATGCAATCATATTTAATTTTACGTTGGAACCAGCTTGCATTTCATACGGCTAGACATGTCACATAAAGCGTAAGATAAAGTATCATAAAACACATTAGAATCGCAACCTGGTGGAGACTCCAAAAAATATTAAAAAAGATAACAAATTACCCATCATCTTTCTCAGTGGGTAGTTGTATTTTTGAGTGCCTTGTAGTAAGTTTAATTTTTTTATGTGTGCACTTTATTAACTGACCAACAGGATTCTTTGATGTATTTTATTGTACTATTTACAGGAAATGGTTCCAGACTAATTATAAAGTACACAGTGTGTAAACTCCGGTGTCTGTATCTGTACAGAGGAAGCAGGTTTACAGATACAATTTTAATTTGTAACTTTTCTAGTATAGTAGATTTTTTAGTTTCAAGCATTGAAGAATAAAAATCTGATAAATACAAAATAATATCATCTGCATATAGACACAGATGGCGGTACATATAGGCTTGATACATTTTAAAAAAGAAAGTATCAGCAAGCATTTTCATACTTGTAAAAAACAATATTCACAATTATTATGATTAAATGTTTTTGTCCATATCTTTCTGTATTAATGTCTGTAAACTGTTCCTCTCTATAAGCACGCATGTGTGTTTTTCTTTACAGGCTTTGTCAGCACAAGACGACCTGGAGAAGACCAGGGAGGAGCTGAAGACGGCCATGACGTCTCCGCCGGCGCCGGAACACGACGAGGAGGACGAAACCAACGCCGAGGCGAGCGCCGAGCTCCTCAGCGACGGCGTCTCCAGCCACCGCAGCGAAGAGGAACGCATCACCGAGGCGCAGAAGAACGAACGTGTCAAGAAACAGCTACAGGTAGAGTGGCAGGAAATAAAATTTATTGATTAGGCAATAATACAATATGATCATTTATCGACTTTGATCGGATCGTGATGAACACAATTACATTGTCTAAATTAAGAATAACGAGAACAGGCCAACTCAAATTTTTCAGAAATTGTGATGTGAAATATTTTGAAGGTCATTACAGAAACAGAAACCAATGAAACAAGTGCTACAAAACAATTTGTGTCACACAAAAACAACCTTTAATATGAACCTATAGTACCATTTGTTTTTACACAAATCTATGAGGATAAAATAAATATTCAAGGTGGAGTCGTGGCCACAGCACAACAAGAACATGACCTGCTGATAAACAACTTCAGAATTCAATGTTTCGCTGTCTCTCATCACCCCGCTCTCTGTCTCGCTCTCTTCTGTCTCTCATCACCCTGCTCTCTGTCTCTCTCTCTTCTGTCTCTCATCACCCCGCTCTCTGTCTCTCTCTCTTCTGTCTCTCATCACCCCGCTCTCTGTCTCTCTCTCTTCTGTCTCTCATCAGGCTCTGAGTTCAGAGTTGGCCGAGGCTCGGGACGACACCAAGAAAACCCAGAACGACATGCTGCACGCCGAGAACGTCCGGGCGGGCAGAGACAAGTACAAAACCCTGCGGCAGATCCGCCAGGGCAACACCAAGCAGCGCATTGACGAGTTTGAGTCCATGTGAGCGAGCCGGGCAGAAGGGTGGACACAACGACATAAAAAGAGACCGTTAGTCTCGTTGCCATGTCAACGCCTCACTTTTCCTTGTAAAAGCCCAAAAAAAACCTGCCGCCACCCCCAGGAACTCCTGCTGTTTGTTTCTATCCAGGAGAAAGACCGGCTAACGGGCTCCATAGCTTCAGCCTCGCCAAAGCTCTGCTAGCAGCGGTTGGCCAATCACACTGCTACCTGCTTTTTAGAGCTCCGCCCCCAACAACCCCAACCCCAACCCCAACGAAGCACACGTCCTTTAATCTGCAAGCAACGCATCCTTTCATCCACCTGGACTCCTCCCTTCTGACAAGTTTTAATGCTTGCATGTAAGATAATTAAACAACAACATGGACCGTTAGACAAAGTGAGAGAATCAGTTGATATCCCGCTTTTACTCAACAAAATAAAACAGACATTTGTAGCTTGTTGATGTTGCCGGCACGCTCGCCCGTAACGCTTTAATCTCTGTACCTTACTTTTACGTCTTATGTCATCAGTTGAACAATTTAAATAATTTGTTTAAAAAAAAAACCCTGCCTTATTCGTCTCATTTCCTTCCAGTATAGTGTAACGTTTTGTCATTTTGTGTTGGGAAAGTCTGTCATTGATCTGTTAATGTTGCATCAGCTAACTTCTGTCTTCTTGAATGGCATTCGGCTCACTGAGCAAACTGATATGCAAACTAGATTTTACATTCTTACTGTGCTGGCATTCTCCATCCATTGACACATCTGTTCAGAAATATATTTTGCCCCACAATAAAGAATGAATTTATATTTCCAACTATGCAGCAACAGTACGATCTTGAGAGTTAGAACCGGTAGAGTTGGATTTATTCTCAAAGGGTGTTCGAACATGACGCACAATGTTGTTATAAAAGGCAATGAATTTGCTGCGTAACGCCTGTTTGTCATGAATGACTTTGCTGTTTCTCTGACTGGGAACCGTTAAAATCTCTTCGGCTTGTGTTAACCACAGACATCTAACTGAAAACCCATTGACTTCCAGACGAGGGAACCGGAAGTGCTAAAAAAATGCAAACTCATTTCTGTGTTTTAGGACTCATTCATTGCAGCACTCTATAAGGAAACTCACGAGGAACACATGAAAGCTTGAGTCTGGCTTTTATTGCTCACGTTTACATCACACACAACAGTCAACATGTCTCATTTGGCCTCAGTTTACAGCCCAGGTTCTGTAGGTATGACAGGTTTGTTTTCTTTTGGGTTTCATTTCCTAAAGCTCGGTTGAGTTCCACAAACGTCTGAAGAGAGCCACTCCAAAAGGAAAGAGATTAACAAAGACACCATTAATGACATGAAGGTCAAATTGGTTAGTGGAAAAGTATTTCAGCCAATTTCATTTGAAGTTTGTTTTCTTGTGTTGTTTTCATCGGTTTAAAGCAGTGCCTTAGTATTGCACCCCTAGTAGGTACTTTTGAAACACTAGTTATAATCAGCTTTGGACCATCTTTTGGAATGAAACTCTTTATCTGCCAGCAGGACTCACAGTGAAACAGCAGCAACAGTCAAACACTTTAATATCTGCCTTTTATTTTGGTTTCATATAACCACCATAATACCGTTAGCCTGAGCAAAGGGGGAAACAAACGGAAAGCAATAAAACAGCCTCTCACTTGGCTTTGGTCCCTGAAGAGGTGCAGAAATGAAGCCGTATTAAAGCACATTAGAAATAAAGGTGGGAATAAACGGTGATAAACAGGGACGTTGTTGATATTTTACATTTCTTTCCTATTGAATAAAACAGCTGGATTTGAGGTCATTTTAGTCAAAAGAGCAACAAGTTACAAAACAGCATTTTTTATCTGTCAAGACAACATGAATTTTTAAAGGTGTGTTCAG
>CAKALU010026537.1:0-34408 GCA_916700995.1 Hozukius guyotensis
TGGGGTGGGTGGGTGGTAAATTTAGAACGGTGCTTTCCCACTCCATCAGGGACAGGCCAGATCAATCAAATGACGAAAGTGACAAGTGGCGTCATGACTCGAGGCTGATCCAACTGGGGGAGGGAGATGTAGGAAGATGGCCTGAAAATCTTGTCACATTCAAAAGCTAGATATGATGGAATAACATCCACAGAATGACTCTCTAAGATACAGAGAACGTACAGAGAACCACGGTCTAATTCAACAGATATGCTCACAAACACTCGTTAGATAAGTGCTGAAATTATTAATCTATCATCTCAGAAGTTTATCAATTAAAAATGTGATAACTGGTCATTTATTTGCTTGTTACAGCTTCAGAAATGCCTCAATGACCTTGTTTATCTGTATTTCATAATATAATGAAATTAATGCTATATTTGGAGTCAGACCACAGAGCAAATCCTAAAATAAACTCTGGCGTACTTGTGACCTTGTTTTTAAAAAAAATACGCTACTATTAATGGAAGGTTACAATGAGTTGCACCCCTACATTAGACATGACATACATTACAAAATGCTAGCTATACGCTAAAAATAGGTGTATCTCATGCAATGTAAATTTACCCAGAACATTAAAGGGGTACTACAGTAGTGTAGTATTGCACGTCTTCTACAGACCAAAAGAATGACCCTGATAACTATGGCTATATTTTAACAATTTATAGTCTCCAAGCCCTAACCCTGATGACATCACTAGGGTTGTTTCCTCAGACTTAAGAAACTCCCCCGTGAGAGCGAGGGTGCTGTAATTTATCCATACAATGTTCACGTCCTTTTGGTAAAACAATGAATGAATGGTTTCGTCATAAATTTGTGAACAAATATAATTAATGAAACTTTATATAAACCTTTTCTGAATATGAATTTTGATTTACAGATTTATGATTTTACAGGGCAAACATTTCCAGAAGAATTAAATGTTCAGACGAAGGCTGTGATGTGTGTAAATAATAAATAATTATTTAACTTTGGGCGTAATCTAGCCTATAGTAGGCTAATAATAATGCTCCAAAATGATGTAAATTTGCATAATTTTCAGTCAGAAACCTTCAAATTTTCTTGAAGGAGGAACCCCAAACCCAATATCTCCTAGTATCTTTGATTCACTATATAAACTCAGAATGTGTCTCTGTATAATATGTAGGAGCATCCTGACTGGGACACTGCTCCTAAAACCGGAATGAAGAGCTCACACACCTCAGCTCTGCATGTACAGTATATACCTACCTGTCTGTCTGGCTGCTGTTGATTCCATCTTATAGACATCCTATAATATATTATAGAGCGATACTACAAATAACACAGGGAAGCACTTTAAGTATTAACCCTATACAAACACACCACCTTCACCCTATAATGTCCCAGTTGGAATATTATTGGAGTATTATATGCCTATTATAGAAGATGCATACCCCAAGTATAATAATAGCAATAAAACTACAGCTGATTATGACTGACGCAGTTTAACATGCTTAAAGAAGTCATGAATCAAGCACTGCACTACAGCATCGTATTAAAAAAAACAATGGCTCAGTCTGATTTGAGTCATAATCCTTTCTCAGTGGACATCACACCAAACGACTCATCACCAAACAAAGTCCATTAGTGCTAAAAAAGTGACATGAAGACACTTAAACAGTCAGTTGAACAAGCAGACAAACGTCTCATTCATCATGCTGTTTACACATTTGGGGGTTCAAAAGCACAGTGGAGGACAACACCGGACAGATGGAGAGGAAGGAAGGGAATCAAAACGCACGCACAAAGACCCAAAGATAAGGACGGGGCTCCGTTTCAGCTGGCCGCTGAACAAAGGACACACAGGAGAGGACACTGGGACACTGCCAGTCAGAGGGGAAAAAGGGGACATAAAGGACAGGGCAGAGATTTCTCATTTAAAGGTTTGTTTTTGTGGACAGTAGTGTATTAAACATAAGGGCTACAGACTCATTAGAACTGGCATGTATTCACTCCAAACACTGACTCCCACTGTGGTTTAGAGCGTCACAGCGAAGAGCTCCATCTAGTGTTGACAACGAGGTACGACCACGATTGTTCACTCAGAGGCTTCTGGTCTGCTTTGTTGGCTTTTTAAAGCCCCCTAACACAACCTCATTCTTCAAGATATCACACCAGCTGATTTGTTTATGGCAGCGTGAATAGGTAAACGCTCACCGTGATTCATTTCAGCTGGTGGAAGAAAGCAGGTCTGGGCTCAGGGCCAAGCCGTGAGGCTCTTCAGCTGGGGCCTTTGTACTTTTGAATAAGCTTTTTTGAAAGCGACGGGGTTCAGCCACTCCCGGGCTAATTAGCGGTGGAGAAACATTAGTTCTTCCAAAGCCAGCAGAGAAACTGCCGGAGCAAATGTGATTTCGATTTAGGCCCCTTGTTTAGGCGAGAGCTGAACGTTGATTGCTAACATGCCGCGACCACACTGAACTGTCAGCACAACACAGAATACTGAGGGCAAAAGAACTCGCCTCCTGTTTTTCCATAAACAGTTGCAGAGAGACCACAACAATGCAGAAAAACTGGAAGTATGCGTACTATTAAAACCCTCTCCTCTCCTTCGCTGCCTCGCTTTGATGAGGGTCCACCGTGCAGACACAATCAGCAGCTTTGGTCAAAAGGGAATATTCTGCAGAACATGCAGAGCCCCCGACACCCATTAGCGCGAGCATGGACGACTGTTGAGACAGAGCAGACCAGACTGGGTCTGAAGCCCTTCCAGCAGCACGAGACGCCATTCACACAGAGACAACAACTGAGCGTGAACCACCGGCGCCAATTAAACGGAGACGCAATAAAAGTCTGTTTTAAAGTGTTGAGAAAAGAAATAACAGATGGGGGGAAAGAGAACGCCACAAGAACAGGTTGGAGAGAGAAAGACACAGAAAACTATCTGGATATTTTAAACAAGTCTGTCTCATTATTAACATCATGTTTTATATTATTTCAGAATCAAGAGCAATAAGCGGATTTATGGATTCAAAAGGATAGTGATATGCTCAAAATGTATGCTCTGATGCTCCTAAAGAAAAAAGATGCACAGAAGGAGACTAAATAACGCTCCAAACTTACACTAAATTTTGGCGGGGAAAATCAGTGTTCTGAAAGCTAAATATTTGTACCAGAGACTTCGCAGGTTTCAAGGGTTTTATCGGCGTGGAAAAGCCTGTAGAGGTGATAAACAGAAGACCAAAGTCATGGTTTTGATTGGTTCACACAGCCTACTATACTATTTCTCACCATGACTATTACAGTAAGATGACAAGCTGATCCCAGTGCTGGTCAGGCAGGAGACCTGATCTAACTAGTTTGTCATGTAAATAGCGATCGATGTTTGTCAGACTGCTGGAATAGAAAGCCTCTCAGTTTCTTATCATCTATTTTTTTAATGTCAGTCTCATGCCGTGCATTATATTAGAAAACTGGTCAGATGTTTGCTAAAATGCAGGTAAAAGTGATCTCAAGCAGGGATGTCAACCTACACAACAGGACACACTCCGACTTCCAGCGTAGACAGGAAGTTAGAAGACAATACAAGCACTTCCTTATTGCTGAAACACAAAAGGTCAATAACTGAGGTGAGGGAGGAACCTAAAATGGAATACAAGAACAGCTGATATCTGATACTTAAAGACAGAGGGTGAAAAGAGGTGCTGCAGCACAGCCGGTATGAGAAAAGTAAAGCGTTTTTTGGAATGGCCATTTTCAAAGGGGTCCCTTGACCTCTGACCTCAAGATATGTGAATGAAAATGGGTTCTATGGGTACCCACGAGTCTCCCCTTTACAGACATGCCCACTTTTTGATAATCACATGCAGTTTGGTACAAGTCATAGTCAAGTCAGCACACTGACACACTGACAGCTGTTGTTGCCTGTTGGGCTGCAGTTTGCCATGTTATGATTTGAGCATATTTTTTATGCTAAATGCAGTACCTGTGAGGGTTTCTGGACAATATTTGTCATTGTTTCGTGTTGTTAATTGATTTCTAATATAAAATATATACATACATTTGCATAAAGCAGCATATGTGCCCACTCCCATGTTGATAAGAGCATTAAATACTTGACTAATCTCCCTTTTAAGATACATTTTGAACACATACAAAATGTGCAATAAGTCGCGATTAACTACGGAAAATCATGCTATTGATCGCGATTAAATATTTGAATCGATTGACAGCCCTAAAATAAATACATAGATATAAATGTACTGAGTTGTTATTTATTATTAAAATAATAAATTGTTCACCAACAGCTTTGCAAAAAAGAAATCTTAAAAATGAACAGAAATTACATTTCAAGTGCAAACCTTTTTAATGCAGCAACAAATAGGTCAAAACTTAAACAGGAATTAAAATTCCAGTACATAATGTATATTGTATATACACATAGAATTGAATTGAATAGAATCAGCCCCATTGTCACCGATACAGCTATTTGAGTCCATTATCGGCCCGGTGTTCCATATCGGTGGATCCTTAGGTATTGGAGCAGCAATGTTGAAGTTAGAATAAAAAGTCTTTATTAGTAACATTGCTTATTCATAAAATTAAAATAAAATAATTGTGCATTCTTTTTTAAAAAGGCTGTCAAAGCAGCAGAAAACACACACTATAATATAGAGTGTGTTCTGTAGAATGTCTTATGTTCTTCTATAGAAGACATTCTTCTGCATTTGTGATTGGCTTCCAATTATAAAAGCCTCTCTAGAAGAAAAGTGAGGCGAGCGAGTTCAGTTAATCCCATCTTTAGTGGAGTAGTAACCCAAAAAGTAAAAACCTCTCACTCCCATTAGTACCCCGACAACAACAAGTCGGTTCAACAACGCTGTGCCCTAACCAGACTGCAAGATAAGCATCCAGATGTGCCACAGTAGGTTTTGCTCAAAGCCTCTTCCTCAGACTGAACACTCCCTCTTCCCACCTCTGATGCAGACAAGGGGAAAGTTTACCCAGGGGCACCTTTTAGCACGACACCAAACGCAAGATTCTGCAGCCACGAATAGACGAAGTGAGAGCAGATAAGAGCTTCAGAGAGGGCTGATAAAGAGGTCAGTGGGTGAAAGAAAGAAATGGGGAGTAGAAGAGGGTGCATGAGTGTGATAAAAGCACCAGAAATCAAGTGAAGAGAGAAAGAGAAAGATAAGACGATAAAAGGTGTATTTTTTTTGTTCATATTGTAAGCGCCTCATCTTGACAGCACCCATCCAGGACAGCACCAGGGGGATGGGATGCTATCAGCCTTCTCTTCCCATTTCACCTCTAGCATCCTACACTACTATAACCTACACGTCTAGTCAACGGCAGCAACACTGCAGTTACACAAACCAGACCTCCCTTTTTCCACCAAAGCCTGCCACCCAGGCTCCCGGCAGATAAACAGGCTTTCAAAGCACATTAATGAGCGGACACATACTACCACAGAGAGACAGAGAGATTAGATGATGAGAGCAGACGAGAAAGTGAAGATGAACAAGGGACTGTACCTTTCATAGCTCTTCTTCTTCCCGTCGTTATTTGTAGAATCTCCAGTAAAAGTCAGTATCCACGGGGTCAGAATAGTTGAGAAGCAGCGGGGAGGGAAGAAAGACATAGCAAGGAGGACATAGTAGAGAAGAAGAGGACAGAGAAGGAGTGAGACTGCTCGAGCAGGGTAGGACTGGAAGGACTAGGAGTCACATGACCAGACTGGCGGCTCACCAGTAACCGCGGCCCACAAAAACCACAGGGTGGGTTTGGCCGTGACACCGGCGTTGGCCCGTTAAGGCAGCGACAGGCAGCCTGGCATCTGGGAGGGGTTGGGGGGGAGGGGGTCACCAGGATCACAGCCAACGGTTTCTGAGAGAGAGAGACGTACACCTGGAGTGTGTCTGACAGCGCTAACGGACACTGTGACAGCGATGAATAGGAATGGGAATCTGTCCTAATGAGGATGGAGTGGCGGGAGGAGGGGGTGGGCCGAGTCACCCATCAGAGATAGGAGGGGGAATTGGCCCTGATGAGTCAAACAGAGGGACAGCAAACCAGAAAACAGCTCTGAGGCATGGGGAACAACTTCCCCACATGGCTGAAGACCAACGGCCATAACTGACAGACACAAAACATTATTCCAGTTCCCGCAGGAGATAAGAGAGGCTGCTGCTTCACTCCCTCTGACAGTTTGAGGGATAGTTTTTCCTCCAGGTCAGAGGTTAAACTGACTGAACTGGTGCTGTGCTATATATCAGATCTCAAGGCTGATTAAAAGTGACAGAAGACAATTTATTTCAAAATGCCTGTGAGAAACATACAGTTGATATCCACTGACACAGAATGCTCAGATGAAAGTTGATAAATAATCAGTGTTCTGAAAGCTAAATATTTGTACCAAAGACCTCCAAGCTTTCAATTTATTTTTTTATCGGCGTGGAAAAGCCTATAGAGGTGCCCTTACACAGTGGACCACGAGAGCTCTCTACTGAAACTAGCAGGAAATAAATTAAAGTTTGTGGCTCCTCAAGACAGACTGGCTGTTCTCATACACCATTCGTAGCTATACGAAAAGTAATGCACTGCAATTCGTATACATCCCACAAAATGAATTTGTGTGTAAACCACGTAATCCTGAACCAGGAAGTATGAAGAGCGACAAATGCCACGTACTAGGGAGGAGGTCGGGGGTGGATGAGTGGATCAAAAAAGCAACAGACTTTTGCCGGAGACAGGAGACCGCTGTTTGTGTCCCGTGTGAAACCAGAAGTCAACGTTGATTTATTTGTCACATAACTTCCGTACTTAAAGTGGCAGTAGGCAAAAATTCCATAATAACCTTTCAGCATATTGTAATTCAAGTGTTCTGAGAGATTTCCAGACTTCTGCACCTCCTCGTGGCTCTGTTTTCAGGCTTTAAAAAAATCTCAATCACAATGGCTGCCGCGTCACAAACTTTCTAATTTTACAGCTAAACCGTGCACTACAAGATGATTCTGAAAACATTTGAGGAGAGAAATAGGCATTACAGTAACATAATATTGATTCATATTTGATCAGCGTGGCCTAGTTTGACCGTTTGGTCGGAGTTTGCGAGTGATTGACAGCCGGCTCTCATAGACAGCAGACTCCAGATCAGTTCTGACTGCTTGTTTTCCTCCGGTCTGTGAAATCTTGCAGATGCCGTTAGGAGCACCGGAGGACACCGGAGGACACAGAGGCACATGATACTGCAAGCTTTTAAAGACTTATATTGATGCTGTTCCATTTCAGGTCTTGTCTCTTAACTTCCTGTTGCTATTGCTGGCTATAAATAGAAGACAAAAGTCATGGTTTCGATTGGTTGACACAGCCTGCTTTACTCTGTCTCACCATGACTGTTACAGTAAGATGACCAGCTGATCCCAGTGCTGTGCAGGAGACCCGATCTAACTAGTTTGTCATGTAAATAGCGATCGATGTTTGTCAGACTGCTGTAATAGAAAGCCTCTCAGTTTCTTATCATCTATTTTTTTAATGTCAGTCTCATGCCGTGCATTATATTAGAAAACTGGTCAGATGTTTGCTAAAATGCAGGTAAACGTGATCTCAAGCAGGGATGTCAACCTACACAACAGGACACACTCCGACTTCCAGCGTAGACAGGAAGTTAAAAGACAATACGAGGACTTCCTTATTGCTGAAACGCAAAAGGTCAATAACTGAGGTGAGGGAGGAACCTAAAATGGAATAGAAAAACAGCTGATATCTGATACTTAAAGACAGAGGGTGAAAAGAGGTGCTACAGCACAGCCGGTATGAGAAAAGTAAAGCGTTTTTTGAACATTGAATCATGTAAACATGTTCTAGTAGAAACCCCAAATACAAGTATGCACAATAGGTCCCCTTTAAATGAGCAGATGTAGCAGCAAAGAATCATGAGAACACTATTGAGACTACTACTTCAGACAAGTAATTATTGTGCTGGGAAACATTAACAAAGCAGTTTATCGTCACAAGCCGAACAACAGTGCCAAGTGGAGAGAGGCACGAGGTAAGCCATTCAGGAACAGAGGGAGTGAATGCGGCAGGAACAAGCAAAAAGAGGGCAAAGACTGGTCAGTAACTATTTCAAAACAAGACTCGGTCAAAACCGAGTATATGACTGGACTGTGTGCGGTCAGTCTGTGAATTTGTGGCTACACAAACCGTCAGTGGTCATGTCTATAATGTTAAATCCAGCGCTACATGTCCACCAGGTCCGGCGAGGACACTAGAGGGACGCGCTGCTCCCCTCAACAAGCGGTGGCGTACCCTATTGTTGAATGCACCTGATTGGTCCCTGGTCTTCTGCTCGCCATTTCAAACAGGAAACAACGTGGCGGCCTGCTCGTAAACTTTCTGTTATTCCGTCGAAACAATCCACCAAAATCTACTTGTGAAAACATTTTAAGCGAGGAATAGGCTACGCTGCTGCTGAATCTGGTTTCATTTTATATCGCCTAGTTTCACAGCTTGGTCCGAGTTTCGTGAACCGGATATGCCGCGTTGGGACGGGCTCATTTGCGTAAAGTTGAGATTTTTTTTCAACTTTATGCAAATACAGACCCTCTCCCAACTCGCCGAAACACTCCCACCATGCACTGCTTCTCCTGCTTTCCATAGGAAATGAACGGAAAGCGTTGAGACGCCCTCCGTCACCAGATCTGGTGGAAATGCGCCGATAGAGGAGCACTTGACATGAGTCCCTCCTTGCGCATGGTAGGCTGTTAGGTACGTGGGTGTGTATACAAACACGGGTACACACCCACAGCCACACACATTCCTACCATCTTGGGCATTCTGTTACGAATGCTTGCCTATAAAAGGCTCTCAACTCTCAGCTCCAGCATGGCATCAGACCAGGGACAATGATGAGCAGCACCAGGTGTAGGTGTGTGTTCATGTACGTCTGTCACCAGCCAGACTTCGGCACTTCGTGATGACTCCTCTTTTAACTCATCGCCCGCCTCTTGATCAGTGTCAGCTAGACATGAGGGGAGGATGAACAGCACCTGGAGACACCTGATAACATCCAGCATTGTGACCTCACACACTCGGCTGCATCAGGGTCTGTTATTGGAACTAGAGATGGATATTTTTGCAGGATGATTAAACCCATGTGGCGCGCCAGATGGGTGGGGTTTCCCTTCCCCGGCACAGGACTAATAGCATCAGGCTGTCAATCGGACTGAATTTCAAATATTTGCACTGAAACAACAGGCACAACCTATTTGTAACGTCTGTTTGAGTCAGCCATTCTGAGTATCCTGTTTCAGCATGAGTCACATCCATGTCATTCTGAGAGCACCGAGCTTCTTCAGGACCCGACTGTGAATCTTTCACTAACACATACAAGGTGGGACGTAGGAAATACACACACTTCAGTGTTAGATTGATGGGTAACTGTCGGTAATTGTTAGGTTATAAGAATGTCCACAGACACACATATGATCCTAATTTATAGAAGGAACACTGTGGGTGGATTTGGTGATGTGCAGAGTCTGAGCTCAGGGGCTGAGGAGTAAATTACAGTTTGGGCAAACAGCAGGGACCTGTGAGAAACTTGTTACTCTGCTCAAAGTGTGTATAGAGTTGATCTTTAAATGGACAATTCTATGTCTTACTACAACAATTTCCGACTTTCTTCTTTTCATTTTGGGGCTTTGAAAATGTTTCATATTAAATAACCTGAAAAAGGGGGAAAAAAAACTATTTTTGGTGCTCGACACTCATGTCAAGGAGACATAACTTCAGTTTAAGCGGTCACAAATTAAACGTTTGAAAACTACTGCTGTAAAACCACGTTAGCGCACTAGAAATAATGGTAACCATCTCTCATTTTACAAGAATATTATGTGCAGACAATTACGACAAGTACGGTAAGACAAAGAATTCATCTGTAAACTGCGATTAATATTTAATAGATGGGGAAATCATTTTGCTGTTCTTCCATCCATCCATCCATTAGCTGTCACCGATTATCCTGTTCAAGGTCGCGGGGGGAATGGAGCCGATCCCAGCTGACATTGGGCGAAGGCCGGGTACACACTGGACAGGTCACCAGACTATCACAGGGCTGACACATCGAGACAGACAACCATTCACACCTACGGGACATTTAGAGTCAACAATGAACCAAACCTGCATGTCTTTGGACTGTGGGAGGAAACCTGAGAACCCGGAGAAAACCCACGCTAACATGAGGAGAACATGCAAACTCCACACAGAAGGACCACAAGCCGGGTTTAAATGTTGCTGTGATGTGATGCAGCAGTGCTAACCGCTGCACCAGCGTGCCGCCCTATCTGTTCAATTTTGTTTTCTCTTCCAAATAAGTGTGACTAACCTGGGGTATTGTTAAACAACCCTATCACCAGAAAGAATTCTGATATTGGACAATTCTGCAAAACCCTGTACTATGTTTCTTAACGTCCAAAGCCAACAGTTTTATATGTGTTCCTGTCCCTAGAGCAGGGGTCTGCAACCTGCGGCTCTGGAGCCACATGCTGCTCTTTAGCCCCTCTCCAGTGGCTCCCTGTGGATCTTTTTAAAAAATTAGTGGAAATGAATAACTGTTTTTTTGTGTGCATTTTCATTTTTATTTATCATTGTTGTAGGTCTATGGTACGATGGTACGACAGAGTATTAGGGCCACATTGAGGAAAAAAAAAATAAATCTGAGATTTCGAGAACAAAGTCATAATATTCCAAGAATAAAGTTATACGTTTACGAGAAAAAAAGAATAATAAAAAGAAAGAATGATATAATAAAGTAGAAATTTTACGTGTTATTAAATTTTTTTCTCGTTAAGTTATGACTTTAGTCTCGTAATATTACGACTTTATTTCTCGTAAAGTTATGACTTCATTCTCGTAATGTTAAGACTTTTTTCTCATAATATTATGACTTTATACTGGAAATCTCAGATTTCTTTTCCCTCAATGTGACCCTAATACTCCGTAGTACATTTGCACTTGGGCCCTCACTACATTAGACTTATATACTATATACTTAGACTATAAACTGTGTTACCTTCATCACAATGCTCAGATGTTTTGCGGCTTTTGCCTAAAATGTCTCTTTTGATAGTAAAGGTTGCTGACCCCTGGCCTAGAGAGAGGGTTTTCAATAACTCTGGCTGATTAGACATCTGCTCACGTTAAAGGTGGATGAGGCTGGAATAACGTGACGTCACTGGACACTAAAGAGCTCTAATGGACCAAAATGAGTGAAATCACCTATGTGGGTTTACCAGGGCTTCTAAACCCACCACTGCTTTCTTTCATAAATGCCAATTTTGTCACTGTTTTGATTATAAATACAAAAAAAAAAGAATCAGGCAGACCTGGACCAGAATCTGGTATGGCTTCTTGGTGTGACTATCAGAGTTAGTGAAGTAGGAATAAACATGTTGGGAAGTGGATCAAAGTCCATCAGGGTCTCCGCTAAAGCACTCAAACACTCACTCCTGACACTATTAGGCCACTTAAGCCCCTACGTGTGTGTGTGTGTGTGTACTTGGCAACACGCTGCCTATTGTGTCAACACAACAGCTGCTGAGGTCTCATCTTTCTAGCATCTAGAAAGACATAACAACACACACAGCGGAAAGTTTGTCCATCAGTGCCAGTGAGGGTGCCGGATTATTAATATTTAGAGGACTGTGCTGCCCACATCACAACTTCTGTTCTGGGACAGCAGATAATACACAAAGCACAAATTGGTCGTATAGTGGCACAGATGCTCAATATATATGCACACCAGATGTGAACACAATGCTAGCAGCAGGACGGGATAACGTACTATACGTTTTAAAAAAGGTTAATGTGATTTACATCACACAGGTATCCAGAGGAGGAACTGATGGAGTAGACCGGCCAGTGGCCAACAATAAAAACCCAACAGGCTGCTGGGTAACAGTTCCTTCAGGTTGTTAAAGACTACCAGACCTTGAGCAAGCATGGGGAGAAATATAGAGGTCTTCTGGCAGGAGACTCGTCTCTACTATGAACTCAGCTCCCCTCAGGCGAGGAACTACAAACAACTGACGAGGGGCCTCATGGGGAAATCTATGGCTACAAAGCTGAGCGGCCACTCCATCATTAAAGAAATAGTTTTGGGAATATGCTTACTCACTTTCTCCGTTGAGAGTTAAATGAGAAGAACCACTCTTATGTCTGTACATAGGGAGCCAGAGTAGAGAGTTGATTATTAGGGCTGTCAAAGTTTACACGAAAATGACGCCGTTTACTCAAATTCGTTTTAACGCCACTAATTTCTTCAACACATTAACGCAATTGATCTTTTGGAGGTTGTAGAGGGCTCAGTTTTAAAGCTAGTGAGAAGATACTGGCATCATATGAAACAAGGAAACCTAAGGAATCCATGTCATACTAGCTTGTCGCGTAGGAGCCTGAATAACACTCCAAACTTAGCTACATTTTGGCGGAGAAAACCTGGCATGGCCATTTTCAAAAGGGTCCCCTTGACCTCTGACCTCAAGATATGTGAATGAAAATGGGTTCTATGGGTACCCACGAGTCTCCCCTTCACAGAAATGCCCACTTTATGATAATCACATGCAGTTTGGGGCAAGTCATAGTCAAGTTAGCACACTGACACACTGACAGCTGTTGTTGCCTGTTGGGCTGCAGTTTGCCATGTTATGATTTGAGCATATTTTTTATGCTAAATGCAGTACCTGTGAGGGTTTCTGGACAATATTTGTCATTGTTTTGTGTTGTTAATTGATTTCTAATAATAAATATATACATACATTTGCATAAAGCAGCATTTATGTCCACTTCCATGTTGATAAGAGTGTTAAATACTTGACAAATCTCCCTTTAAGGTACATTTTGAACAGACAAAAAATGTGCGATTAATTTCTGATAAATCACAATTAACTATGAGCAATCATGCGATTAATGGCAATTAAATATTATAATCGATTGACAGCCCTGAAGTAGAGTAATGCATTTGGCAGCCATATTGGAGCTCCTGTGGAGAGCAACAATAGTTTTGAGCTGCTGGTTTTGTTAAAAAAAATAATAAACCTTGTTTCTACAAATATATATAATGTACATGAAATGTCTTTTTGTGCAAGCAGGATAAAACTGTGCTCTACTGATTTCTGGCTCGGACATTTCTGGCTATTTTACAAAACACCGAAAGTGTATAAAACTATTTTAAAATAGACTTTATGATCTGAGGTTCTTTTCATTGTATCGTAAAAATTCACGACCCCTACTAAAAATACTGAAAGCAGTATGGAGCCGTAACGTTAAGTAAACATTTGCAAAAGTAATACTACCAAAAACCACACTCAGGAGTCCAAAACTACTAAAAAAAATAACAACTAATGTAAAGTCAAAAACTATAATATCTATAAACACAAAAGACACACTAAACAAGACGCCGTTACCATGGCGAGGAGTGTAAAGTTTGGCATTGTCTATACAGCCGGGGTCTGTTGTTGATTCACCTCATCATAGCAACACATGATGTCATTGACAAATGGGTTACCACTGACTGGTGGAAGTGAACCAGCAAAACACAGAGAGGCCTTGTAAAGGTCAGCTCATGTCTGGCTGACCCCAGGACAGGAAAAGGCAGATAACAACCCCCCCCCCACCTTCTACTATGATCAATGGGCCATGCTGCTCAGTAATGTACAGTATGTCCTCTTGGCTGCAGCTGATGTGTCTTTCTGTCCCATGAAACATTCAGAAACTCTAAAAGAAGAATGTGTTTTTATGAGAGGAACAAATGGACTCAGCTGATGTACTTACAAGATGAACATGGAGACAGAAGAGTTCAGCTTTCCACCCCTCCAGTGTCCGGGGGCCCCTGAACGCCACCTGGTCCTGAAAACAAATGATTGACTCAGTCACCACAGTGTGTCGGGGGATTCGGACTTAATATTAAAGCTGTGATAAAGTTTCCTTTTGTCCTTAAATAGTGCAATACCTGGTACATTTTCTTAAAGGGGACCTATTCTGTGTTTTTTCCCCCTTTCCTTTAGTGTGTTATTTAGTTTTTTTGTGTATGTAAAAGGCTCCCCCACAAAAACACTGCTCCTGAACTGCCTGAAACGCCTTGCTTGAAGTCCTGCCTTTTCTTCCGTAACGTGGTGATGTCATCAAGTAACACATTTGCATAATACCTGCCTAGCAGCTAGTTTGGCTAGTTTTGGCCTCAAACAAAGCTAGCTGGAGCGGAGTCCGAAGAATTTGGTTCGGTGGACCAATCACAACAACGGGTGGGTCAGCTGACCAATCAGAGCAGACTGGGCTTTTCGGAAGGTGGTGGAGCTCAAACAGAGCGTTTCAGACAGAGGGTGAAAAGAGGTGCTGCAGCACAGCCGGTATGAGAAAAATAAAGTGTTTTTTGAACATTAAAGCATGTAAACATGTTCTAGTAGAAACCCAAACTACAAGTATGCACCTGCAAATAAGCATAATAGGTCCTCTTTGAAGGCATAAATCAACATAAAAAAAACGATGAATATGAATGAGCTAACCAAACCTTTACAAAAAGCTATTCACAACATATGAAATGCCCGTCAATTACTGGACAACAGTGCAGCATTGTCTCTGTGACCTATATCAGCCTATACCCACCATACACATGCCACAGTAGCCCCGCAGTCCTACTGCAATAAAGCAGTGACAAGAATGCATCTCATCACATTTGTTTTTACAAAATGAGAAAAATTACTCACAAGACTCATATTTAAAGCCAAAGTTCTTGTCAATAATAAACTTTACATTATTAATATTTACATTGTTTATCCACTGTAACGAATGAATGCCAAATTAACAACTTTAAAGGTGCTATTAATAACATTGATAACATTCAGCCACTAGATGTCGCATTCTCCCTCCCCTGTTCCATTGCATTCACTTCACAATTAGTCGTTGCCAGACACTTACTGTCGATCTCTGCCATTCGTCTGTTTTTACCACACTGACTGACGGCCCTGAGATACCACGTGATACCAACATAGTTTTACTATTAGCTCAAAAGCCTTGTTAGAAGTGGGAACCAAACGTCAAATATGTTCCACAGAGATAAACAAAACATTCATTTTGGACCAGCCAAAATTTCTAAAATCATTAATTTGCAATAATAATAATTTTTTTGTCTTTTATTGGGCACCTTTCTAAAGGCTCTGTAGAACTATTTTTTTTTTTTTTTTTAAATATTCGTCTACATAAAAATGTAATCGATAAGACCTTTAAATATTCAAATAAATAGCAGCGTTTTTTTTACTCCAAATAGCCATGGACAGATTATGAGACAATGGGCCCCTGGACACAGCTTTGAAAAAGACCCCCCCACCACTCTCTGATGAAAATAGTAGTTAGCTTCAGCCCTACTTGTAGGGTGATTATGGCCAAATTGATAATCACAATTAGTTTGAACAATATTTAGAACACGATTATTCATAGATTTTAGATTTTTAATTGCAATTTCACATTTAAATAAAACAGAGCGCTGCTTTCACTTCCATGTTGTGCTACATTCCAACTGTCCGCAATGCAAATTATCACGGGAGTAAAGTAAAAAACAAAACAGAAATTCAATATAGTTTTAAAATGTTTTTCCGTATGTTTTCATGTATGAAAATACCCCAAATGAACACTGTAAGCAGACTACTTGATTGCTATAAGTGAATTATTTAAACAGTGTTTGTATAGGAATGATTCTGTCCCAAGCTGTTTGATCACTATCAGCAGTTGATCTCTGTATTATTGCTCTACCGTTTATATTGAAAATGAGGACAGAAGCAGAGGGTTAAACCACTGTTCAGTTAACTTGAATAGAAGCTGGTTTATTATATTTTTTTGTTAAATACTGCCTTGTATCTTGAGAACTGAATCAGCAGGTCCTGCAGTTGCTTTTTATTATTTTCCAAAAAACGCAGTATGTATTTGCCATTAATCGTTGTTTACTTGTTTATATCTATAATTAATTTATCCCTGATTCCCTTACAAGAAAAATCTTTGAGGAATCCTGACCTGCACTGTCCAGTATCCAGCTATTTATTTCAGTCACACTGATTGAATTTTTGGCAAAAAAAAGTTACTGTATCGATTTCAAATCATTGAATCGTATCGTAGCACTCTAGATGAGCCAAATATCATCCTTGAATCGTATCAGAACCATGGAAAGTCATATGTATCGTTACACACCTAATATATCAATATCGCAAAATTCTATATACAATGATAGAGGATTTTATCCATATTGACCTCTTCTATCTGGAATGATATTAAAGTGGCAACCAGCAAGACTTTCCACCCTCACATAGCACATTATTATGTGCAACTGATATACCAATAGTGAGTCAGTGATCACCAACTGGTGAAACTCCAGCCTGAGCAACCCAATCCTTCATCCTCAGATCCCCGTACACTTTCACCTCCTCAACAAGTGAATCTGAATCTTGGTGCAGTTCCTTCTAACTGCCAACAGAGGCTGATCAAAGGTTTTAAATCACTTCAAACTGCTTTATGCCTTTATTAGACAGTTTAAAGAGGTGGAACCGATAAGGTTGAGAGATAAAGTGGATCCAGTCGAGACTGATGGTTTTACATGGGACACACCTTAAACCCCTGAGCCACACAGTTGCTCTTAAAATAGCAATTTGGGTTTCTCTTAATGAAGGGAAGTCAAGGGTAACGCAAGAGCTTGTTTTCACAAACTAGTGATCTGGAACAAAATACGGGTGCAGATCCAAAAGGTCACGCAGCCATTAAAAAGCACGCTGTTCCAGGCCAACGGGCTTTATATCTTCATGGTTCCGTTGCTCCGGATCACAGAGGTACCACAGTGCACAAAAAAATCTGAGATTTAGGAGATTTTCCTTTTGTTTTGTTCAAAATATACTGTGTTTTAACTACAAATCAGCTCCAACCCAGAAAGTTTTGTTTGAGATTGATTTACTGGCAGCGAACACAAGAGGCGGGGTCGTTTTGAGGATTATAGACCTATAAATCATTCCTGTTTTGCATGTTTCTTTCCCTTTGATAGTCATGGCAACCGAGCCCACCCAAACCATACTTCCAACACACGTCAGCTAATCAGCAAACACCGATAGACAAAAGCCACATGCGCACAACACGTATGCAGAAACTATGTTACAGGTGGTTTCATCGGCGGCACTGAGCCGTGTCTCCCAGCAGGAGAGACCCACCGAGCATCTGCTTCCAATAGCTTCCCCCTCCTCCTCCTCCTCTGAGGGGGTCTGTGAGAGGCAGCGGACCCATCGGACCCATCTGAAGCCCGAGCCCCAGCTCTCCGGACCGGGGGCCCCAAAACAATGATGTAACACCCAACAGGCTTATGTAACTAATCTGTGCTGGCGGTTTCTCCCTCTGAAACACACAAGGTGGAGACCCTGGGAACACTCACAAGAAGAAGTACACCGGACATGTTTATGTCATGTCTTTATGTAAAATAAATCCGTTTAAAACGTCCAGTGTTGCAAAATGATGTTTTAAATTGACAACCGCCACCGGAAGGGGCGGGACTTAGGCTCTCTCTATACTACTCTACGGATCAGAGACGTAGAGGACAACCAAGACCACAATGACAAAAGTACAAACATTCATGCTACATTCAGCTGCCTGAGGCGACTCTTGAGCGTCCGCTGGCCAGATACCATCAGCAACAACGATCTCTGGCAGAGAACGGGCCAACAACCTGTAGAAAAGGAGATCTAGAGAAGAAGTTGGGGATGGATCGGCCACACACTCCGGAAACCCAATGCCAGCATCAGCAGGCAGGCCCTTAGATGGAACCCCCCAAAGGCACAAGAAAGAGAGGCCGACCCAAGAACACCTGGCAAAGGGACCTCGAGACTGACATCAAGCAGGACATGGAAAACAGCTGGAAAGAAAAGCCCAGGACAGGAGACTCCTGGTGAACTGTGGTCAACAACCTATGCTCCATGAAAAGGAGTGATGGGCGCAATATACCACTGTACACACACACACACACACACACACACACTTCACTCTTTAAAGGGGAACTATTATGCTCCTATTATGACAAGACATGTCATTGCCAGACAAGCTTCGAGGGCTAGCAGTTTACTGGAGTGGAGATAATGTGCTCAACGCCAACGCTACACAGATAATCACCACACACACACACACACACTTCACTCTTTAAAGGGGAACTATTATGCTCCTATTATGACAAGACATGTCATTGCCAGACAAGCTTCGAGGGCTAGCAGTTTACTGGAGTGGAGATAATGTGCTCAACGCCAACGCTACACAGATAATCACCACAGACTACGGCAGCACGATATATTGTTTCAACATCGAAACAGCATCATTCAACTCGGCGGGTCAGGGTGTCGCTCAGCGTGGGACGATCACCTCGTGGGACATCTCCCTGGTGCTGGCTGCCCCTCGCTGGGTGCATTTCTCCGTAGCAGCGCGCCACGATCGGTCGGCTTGGAAAGGCCCCGGGGCAAAAGGTGGCTCGCGGCACACTTCACCCAGACCTCATCGCCTCACAGGGCTGTGAACTTAGCGCTTGCTGCGGCGACGTCAGCAACCCAGCCCCAACCCATCTAGTAGGGCTGCACCAATATGGCCAAAATGATAATCCCGATTAATTTGATCAATATTGAGATCACGATTATTCATCAGGATTATTCATTGATTTTAGAGACAACATATTTTTATTGCACTTTCATATTAAAATAAACAGAGCGCCGTGCTTTCACTTCCGTGCTGAGCTACATTCCTGCTAATGTACAAATTAGGGCTGCATGATGTTGGAAAAAAATGTAATTGCAATCATTTTTTTCTGCTTTTTATATATTGCATATATGAAAAATACAAGAATATTCACCCTACCCTTTTGCTAACTGCATTTTAAAGTTAAATACATCAATGTGGTGCACTTTAAGAGATAAACTAGCAACATTAAGAGGCTAGATAAACAATTTTGTGTTCTCAATTTAATCAGAAACACATTGGTTGTATAGATAATATCTATACCAAAAAAGTGAAGCCGAAACATCTCAATCACCGGCTGGTGGCTGGCTGTTAGTTTAGGAAGCACTTGATTTGATATGCAGCAGAGTTTTCTATGAGCAGAACACGCATTTTAAATGTCAATATCGCAGGCGACCTTGTTCATTTAATTGTGGGGAGCCAAAATCGTGATTAATATTTGACTGATTGTGCAGCCCTACCATCTAGAAACACTGACTCATGTCTCGTTTACCATGCTTTTTGAGTGGGACTTTTTTACCGTGTCATCACCATTCATATCTATACAACTAATGTGTTCATCATTAAATTGTTTACAAGAGCACACAGTTCTGCATAGATCTAGCCTCTTAATTTTGTTCTCAAAGCTCAACTCAACTTTAAAATGGAGCTACAAAATATTCATCCCGGACCCCTCTATAGAGAGAATGAAAATCCCTGTATTTTTTCGTCTTGCAAGATATATTGCAGAAAAAAAAATATATTCATCTATTATTGCTTCTTTATCCAAAATGATACTGACACTAATCTCCGTCGGCACAGACATTACCGGATTCTGAGTTTCAGAATGTTGCACCTTGTTTTGCAGACTCAGGCTGTGTGGGCCTAAAAGTCAGGCTGACCTGAGGCTCAAGTCGACCTTGGAAAAAGAAATGTGCGTTTTCATTAAAACTGGGGCAAAGGCAGCGATATCACACCAATGAGAACACCTGAAAGTTGTTTAAACGCATCCTCAGCAGATCATATTATAACTGATCGACCATGGGAAAACAAAGACAACGTACCAAGTTTGGTGTGAGGAACTTGTTCAGTTAAATAAAAAAAAGTCACAGTTTTGAGCCACAAATCTGAGAGGAAAAAGATCAATCCAAGTCCTTCCACTCTCTAGCCATTAGAATGATCAAGCACAAGGTGCTGAAGTGTTGTCACAATCCCTCTGGGTTCACTGACCTCACATCTTGAAGGTTTGGTGGAGGGGAATGGCTGCTAATTAGCTTCCCCCTGCAGTGCACTTCCAAGTGTGGAGCAAAAACACAGAAGTAGCCTCCCTTATTACTCGCAGGTTATTTATTTTGGCAGATTATAAGCACCAGACTACCTGCCAAATAAGAAGGAAAGGAAAAAAACACTGGACAGTACACTGTGTATGCAATGTGGGTGTGTGTTTGTCTAAAGTGTGTGATATAATTTGACAAAATGTGCATTTACTCAACTTAGCTTTTATACACTGGCCTACTGTGCAAACTTGCAGTGTAATGATGTGTTTTGTCATAAACTGCTGCAAAATCGTGGCAATATGCAGGTTTGCTTTAAAGATAAAGAAAGACAACATTGATGAGCAATTAACTTAAAAATGTAGTTTTTCCAAAAAATTTAGTTTTTCAAATTGTGTTTGGCATGGTAAATGCAAACACCCTGCCACAATGTTGTCTTTCTTGCATTTGTCATACACTACTGCAAATCATGGCAATATGCAGTTTGGCTTTAGAGATAAGGAAAGACAACATTGTGGCAGGGTGTTTTGCATTTACCATGCCAAACCCAATTTGAAAAACTAAATTTTTTTTGAAAAACTACATTTTTAAGTTAATTGCTCATCATCTATCGGGGATTTAAGGTCTATAAATAGTCGACAACATCTAACGGGAAATTCGGCCTTTAGATAATCCTCCACGTGACACTTCATTTTAGAATATTCTCACTTTTTAGCATTTAGTTAGCTGCTGATGACAGCCCATCCCTGAGGTCTTTAGTAGACGAAACACTGAAGATGAACTATAAAAAAGTCTAAATTTCACTTCAATAAACGCTGCATGGTATGTAGGAGACATGCCGAATTAAAGACAACATTGTATTGAATTAGAAAAGACCTTAAATCATATTTGTTTTGCTGTGTATCTTCGCCGACGAGCATGACGACGTTAAATTAACAGATTTTTCAACGCAGTTTGGCGCTGCGTTCTCAGACCGATGTCCTCTCCTGTCTGCTGTAGTATTGGATGTCGTGTTCAGTGTAACATTATATATATATAGCCTATCTGTCTATTGTGGCCTTGGGGCTGGGTCTCTAGTTTCACAAGCTGTCTACCGTTAACTCCACCTTTTACTGATTGATAATGTGACTATAGTCTCCACCTGTCGGGAGGATGATGGGCTCACCTGGATGAACATTTTCTTAAAAGTTTAAGAATTCCATGCCAGATAAAAGGTCCGTAAAAGCATCACCTTGACCGCAGCGAGGTGACACATTATAGCAACATGTTGTGTTGCGTTCATTTACTTCAAACTCCTCGTTTTCTGCGGCTGTACCACTAAAACACACTTTCTAATGTTAGAAACCAACACGGCGCTGCATTTTTCATGCACAAATACATTCATTAACTTACCGACGCTGTCCTGTGGGAAACAACTTTACTCTCTAGTTGGATGTTAGACCACCGTCAAACACACGAGCTCTTGTATTATCCTGCGGACACACGCACGCACTCCCGACTGTCATCCACACAGACCCGCCTCATGCTGTAAACTTCTTCTTCTTCTTCTTCTGTCAAGTAAACTACTGTAGAAGAAACACAACGAGTTTCCGACTGGAGTTTTCAAAATAAAAGCCTAATTGATTTAGGACTGTATTTAAACTTTAAACTCACTGCTTTCACACATGCATAAAATAAAATACAGACTAGAGAAAACACTTTTTGGAAGCGCATTTAACGTGCTTAAAGTAGTTCCTCTGGCAAAATATGACGTTAGCGCAAGTAACCTTAACATTGATGCTGTCAAAGTGTAAAAACATAATTTTGACACAAGATTTTGTGCAGAGTGCAGAAAGGTTAACTTGAGGTAATTCGGATTTTCAACTAGAATTTAAGAAATGCATAAAATGCTGCGCTGCAATGTGAATACTATAAAAAGAGACGTTTCTGCATTAACATCGCTGTATGATAAGCAAAAAACAATATTCATGTTTGAGCTGGAAAACACTAAAGAAGACGGAGACTTGTTGTTTTTGTTTCTTTGTTTTACTTTTTACAAAATACAGTTTGTTAAATTCTTATTTCTTGTTACAAGCTAAAACTACAATTTTAATATATTTTTATGGTTGTTTTTGTTTTTTCATTTAGGGCAGTGGTTTTCAAAGTGGGGTCATTTATTTTAGCTATAATTCCATGCATAAGTAGCACAATTGCAGAATTACTATTTTGGTCGTGAGCTTCATACACTTTCTGTAATAAAACATCTAAAAGCAAAAATCCTGTCAGATGGGGGACTCTGGGGTGAACAACTGTGCCATGACGTTTGCTAAAATTGTTTGTTTTTGAAGACAATATAGGTGTGTTTTCTAGTGGATTTTGCACAGTATATGTTATAATGCTGACCCATATGCAATATTTGCTTTACCTTTATCTATGTATTCTGATTTGTATTTCTTTCCTATATCATCTACCAGTAAACTATCCCATTTCATCTTATTTCATATCTTACCGATTGATCGCTCAGCAGTCTTTAAGTTCATAAAATAAAATAACAAAACTGAAAACAGAGGTGTAAGTGCTTACAATGCCATGAATCAATGTCAAAAGAGAACATAGAGATGGAAAAGGTGTATAGGCTGAGGGCATGGCTTGTTACGGTTATCCATCTAACAATACAAACTGTACAGAATTAAGAACAAGCTACACATTATCTTTACTCATCTTGTACCTTTAAAGAAAAACAGACAAAACATTGAATTATGCAAATAGTATGAGTCTTAAAGTGGCAGTATAGGCAAAATGTTTTTGGCATCATTGGGCAAAAATTCCATAATAACCTTTCAGCATATTGTAATTCAAGTGTTCTGAGAGAAAACCAGACTTCTGCACCTCCTCATGGCTCTGTCTTCAGGCTTTAAAAAATCTAGCCTGTGAGGGGAGACTTTGGCCAATCAAAGGTCATTTCAGAGAGAGAGAGCATTTCTATTGGCTGTTCATTCAACGGAGACAGCTGTCAATCACTCACAAACTCTGATCAAACGGTCAAACTAGGCAGCGCTGATCAAATATTAATTAATATTCTGTTACTGTAATGCCTATTTCTCTCCTCAAATGTTGTCAGAAACATCTTGTAGTGTACTGTTTAGCTGTAAAATGAGAAAGTTTGCTCCGGCTGGTGGGCAGTGCTTGGTATTTCCTCAACGGATCTCATTTTACGGCAAAACCTATGTTTCTGAAAACATTTTATGCGAGAAATAGGCATTACAGTAACAGAATATTGATTCATATTTGATCAGCGCTGCCTAGTTTGACCGTTTGATCGGAGTTCGCCAGTGATTGACAGCTGCTCAGAGAGGCGAGGCTCCAGCTCGGCTCTGATTGGTTGTTTTCCTCCGATCTGTGAAGTCTTGCAGATGCCGTTAGGAACACCGGAGGACACCGGAGGACACCGGAGGACACCGGAGGACACAGAGGTGCATGATTTTTTTCAGATTACCTGTCTCCTGCACTATTGTCAGAATATTTATAAAAATAGTGTTTTTAAAAATCATATTTGCTCCATTTCTACCCACTGCTGCTTTAACTTGTCTTGCATCTTTAAAGAAAAACAGACAAAACATTGAAAATTTCACTCATTATGGACTCAAGGATATACTTGCCTCTTTATTTTCTTAAATGATTAATTTCGGGCTTTTATTTTGAAGGCAAGATTCAATTAGTATTGATCTCAATATTCTGGCTTGACTCAGCTCTTTCCTCTTAAAGGAACTGAATCCTTTCTGTGCAGCTACATGTGTTCACCTGTGGTCAGACAAACCTGAGTCAGCAGCATGTCTGCTAATCCTTTATTTTTCTCTTTATAGCAAATCAACCATGTGTACTGCACGTCCTCTTTCTCTGCTACAGGTGTATGTTTGAAAGTGCCTTCATCAGTGCGGTTTTCTCCTCATCTGTCTCCTCATCTGTCTATTAAATATCCTCTAGTCATCCCTCTGATGCACATTGCAAGTGTTTTTCCTGCAGTGACTTACGGGGTCAGCCTCAGTACAATCAATTCTCAGTCTGCTCTAATGGCAGAGTTAACAGTCCACATATCCTGTCCATTAAAAAACACGCCCAGATAAACATTCAATTTGACCAGAGTTGGAGCTGCTCCTATCTCTGTGACTCCAGCACTTAATAGGCTCGTAAAATGCAAAATGCTGGAGGTGAACAGATCGTCCTCTCTTGCTGTCAAACAAAGAGACGATCCATTATTTGGAGGTTTTAGGGCACAGTTTTTCCGTCAGATGTGAGTCACTGAGGTGGAAAGGTACCCATGTGACTTTGTTTGACTGACTCTTCGCCTCTGCTCTTTGTTCACTTTGCCTCCTTTGAATAGTCTCCACAGTTGCGAGTTTCGAGGCATGTTGCTAAGGGAAACCGGCCGACGGTAAACAAATGATCCCTAACCGCAGTCAGAATAGCTGATGAGCCTGCAGTGAACATGAAACTCACCAGGCTGCCGCCATATGGAAAACACAGAGGAAAAAGTTAATTGGCTGGACCTGTAGATTGATACACACATTTCAGTCCATCCCCTTCTCCGATGTGATGATATTCTAAGTTATGCAGCATTGTGGTTGCAAATGTATTCCCTATCTCGTGTGTTAACCATGAAAGATAAAGGACTCTTTGTTTACAAAAGTGGAATCTCGTACACAATGCTTTTGTTGCTGCTGAGTTGCTACCAAATACCTTTGACGATGCTGCAAAGGATGACAGTTATGGTGTTGAACGGTGCATTCCATAAATGCCAGTAACTAAGATATGAAAGCTGTAAATCAGACACACAGAAGGCAGACAGGCCGACCACAGACTGCCAATGACCTTCTGCTGTTACAGATGGTTTCTCTCTTCTCTCTGAGCAGAACTGAACAGTTCTATCAGTGAACATGCTGAATTGCATGTATCAGAGAAGACCGGAACATAAGACATTCGACATTGCCATAAAAAAAAAAAAAAGATTTGCTTCCCTATGGAAAAAAAAAAACTGCAGTGTGTCTTCTTACATTGGTACCTGTTTATATCTATTGAAAATTGATATCCACATAGGTTAGATATGATTTGGGATGCTAGCCCCAGACAAGATGGCGATTCTTAACCATAGTTGAATTAAGATGAATGGTTTGTGAAAGTTTGTGAGAGTGCCTCAGCCCAGTCGCCAGGAAAATATGTTGGCATTGTACGTTTCTGCAAACCACAGATATACTGATAGTCTATGCTTTTTTTGCGTTGATTGTCTACAATTTGCATTCGGTCAGAGCAAGTTACGTAGTACAACGAGCAACGCGCAGAGCAAGTAACGTAGTATATCGAGCGACCGTTGTTGATAGTTACGTGGTACAATATTGAGTAAAACAAGCGAGAAAGACCACAGAGAGGGTTGATGATGAGTGTGGTGGATGGGTCAAACAAACACAGGACTTTCACCCAGGAGACCGCTGTTTGTGTCCCATGTGAAACCAAAAGTAAACGTTGACTTTATGCTTGTTACGTAATGTTACCTAAGAAAGTCCACAAAGGGCAGTAGTTTACGGTAGTTACGTTGCGTCGTTACGTTACGTTACTTGCTCTGTGCGAGCCGAAGGTTGCTGACCCCTGCCTTAGAATGAGCCGTTTATATCTAGGAGCCGGTCCTCTTCACGGAGCCGGCCGCCATGTTTCTACAGCAGCCCAGAACGGAGAAACCAAACACTGGCTCTAGCCATTTGCAAACTTTCAGACAGTTTAGACTATACTGGACTTTAAAAATCCAAGACGTTGGACACACAGACAAAAATTGATGATTTAATTTCATTATCCATTATGTTATAACGCAAACTAGTTAGCTATGTTAGCATTAGCTTGATGAGAGCAGCGAAAGTGAACCTAAACAATAAAGTTGAAGGCCATAAAACCAAAACAATGAGCTGAAAGATGATAAAACGCTGAGCTGCGGGGAATGGCAGTTTTGGGTAATATTTTTTAATGTTTGTCGATTTGAGTGACACCTTCAACAATACATGTAGTAATTTTAACCATTGTTATGATAAAAATATTGATTATGGCAGCATTTCTTTTAAAAGTTTTGTTTTGTTTTTCGTTGGTGTTTTTATTCATATCAAGGGTCAAAGGATAGTGTTGTATAGCTTATAAAGCCTTCTGGGGCATGTTATACTGGGCTTTATGAATAAAACTATCTTTACTTGACTTGACCAACAGCAGCGGGTCTATAAGCTTTGAGGCAGTTTTCACAAAATATCACAGCAAGTCATATGAGGATATGGTAACTTTTCTTTCCCCTTCCCCCTTGTGGCATATTATATTTCAATCCATCAGTTTTGTGTGTGTATGTGACTCCCAGGTCAATATTCGGTCAGATATCCCATAATGGTTTCTTGGATTAAAATGATTTCACGTTCTTGACTCCGGGAAAGCGTATCATGAGATCCATGCATGTTTTTGACTGTAGTCCCTTCAGTGTGACAGAAATACAGTCTGTTATGCTCTCTAAACAGTTTGATGTCAATTCCTTTTGGCACTCGATGCACGAGAAACACATGTGGCTCCAGCAGTCCTTTGAGGTTGTGTGACGTTGCACACATGGGTTTGGCATGTATTGTAACAGCTCGGGCGGGCGACCACGAGGTTCTCAAACATCACATAAAACCAAGACAGGCTGAGTGAAAGCCATCTGAAAAACATCATCACATCATCAATAAAGCGCACAGTTGTGTCAAAGCAGACAAATTAAGAGTCCGTCTTGGATGGTAATGGCTCCACTGAAGTTTTCCATTTGAGTGTAAACATTCAATGATATCAAAAGCCTAAAGCCCTTCTAGTGGCCCCTAAAGGCTGCCATTTGATTACATCCCACAATGCTGTGTTATGAACGGATGCAGTGAACTATTTTTTTTCTATTCTTACAGCCCAGTGGGGCTAAAAATATCATGTTTTTCCTGAGGGTGTCTCTAGAGGAAATACCATTGGCTCATAAAAGTCAAAGGGGTTTGTCAACCTTACAGCATGAATGCGCTAAATACGTTTCATGGCAATCTACCGATGTGGCTATGTGATTATACTGTGTGTTACTTTTGGCCTGAAGGTGGTATTAGAGGAAAGCAGCACATGGAGTGTCCAAAATAGACAAGGTTCATTCTCCAAAAAAATATTTTTTTTGCTCAGCAAATTTCATGGCAATATGCCCATAATATTTTGATATTTCTAGTGTCCAAGTGGAAATTGTGGCCTTAAAGGTGCAGTGTGTAGGATTTGGCGGCATCTAGTGGTGAGGTTGCAGATTGCAACCACCTGAAGCTTCTCCCGTGTACAAAACGAGTAGGAGAACTACGGTGGCAAATGTGAAAATGTGAATATCTAGAGCCAGTGTTTGGTTTGTCCATTCTGGGCTACTATAGAAACATGGTGGCCGGTCCATACGTAGATATGAACGGCTCATTCTAAGGTAACGAAAACCCAACAATTCTTATTTTCAGAAGATTACACACTAATCAAAACATACTTACTGTATTCCATTTTTGCCAATATATCCCCCTAAATGTTACAAACTGTTCCTTTAAGGTAAAAAGGTAAAACCAAGACAGCTATGCTAGCAGCTCTGTGAGGCTGTGAGGCTGTATTTAGGAACAGCTTTGAGCTAAATGCCAATGTCAGCATGCTAACATGTATACAATGTCAACAGGCTAGCAGGTATAATGTTTACTTATTCAACATCTTAGTTTGGCATGTTAGACATAGTGCCTATGTCACTTGTGAGAATAATAAGGTCAAGGGGTCATAAAAACCTTTAAAGGACAACTTCAGTATTTTTCAACCTGGACAGTATTTCCCCATGTTTTTGTATCTAAGCACCAAATACGACTGTTATCAGGCCATTAAATAGGCATCATCAGTCGCTATAAGCACCATAGATGTGGGTCATTAGGGGCCTACTATGCCTACTACGTTGTAAAAGTGAAAGTGAAACTTAAAAGCAGCACGTTCTAACACATTGTAAAACTGAATGAAACGTCCCGTTTTGAACACAAACAAAAAGGCTTATTTAGGTTTAGGCGACAAAAATACAACTTCTTTAGGTTTAGGCAACAAAACTACAACTTATTTAAGTTTAGGCAACAAAAATACTTAGTTAAGTTTAGGGAAAACATTGTGTTTTGGGTTAAAATAACTACATATAATAAGTTCACAATACACTTAAGTTACAAGGTTTCATTTTCCTTCAAGTATCTTGTCCAGTATTTTCTATCTAAACAAAAACTCTGGAAGAAATAGCAATACTGTAATAGCTTTTACACCACCTACAAAACTATTATCACTTGTTGCAGGTTACAACAACCCTGAGAAAACTCTCCTGAATGCATCTGTTTTTTGGGGTTTTTTTTCAGAACGGCTCTATTTCATATCACACAAATCAAACAAAAGCTTATTGCAAACAAGTTGTACATAGCTGAAATCCTCCCCCTTCGATGCCCTGCTCACTGCTTGCATAAAGTAATATTGTATTTCTTTCGTGCACATGCTGATGTTTTGAAGGACTCAGAACAAAAAGTTTGCGTGGGTCCGTCTCATTGCTGCATGCCAAATGAGTGTGCATTCTTGGCACGGGGTTGTCGTGTCCTGTTGAGGGCATTTAACTGTGCCGCTTTGCCCCTCGTCAACTGTCTGACTAGTATAAGCCCCGGTAATGAGGTCAAACTAGCAGCGGACTCTGGCAGCTCTCGATACACTAACAAGCCCTCTTTTATCCCATTTTTCTTTATATCTCTGGACATACCAGACCTTGTAACCTTGTTTGTATCTGCAGAGCAGATATTTCAGATCCCTCCCTGCCATTACATTTAATTGCATTTTGCATTATCAGTATTGATTGCGAGTCTTTTGTTTCTGTTGATGAGAAGGATGCCGTGCCATGCCGGCAAGTGCCCATAATGGCCATATGAGAGAATCATCCAAATGCCTAATGATGGACTCCATCAGCGCAGGAAATGACCTGTGAGGAAAAAGCCGCCTGCTGAAAATTGCAGAGTTGTCAACAATGCTCCATTGAAATGCAAGAGAATCCTCTCCCACTGTAATCTATATCTTGTGTTTTAATTGCAGTGGATGCCCAAGATAGCTAAATGAGATGTTATTCAAGGCAAATAAGGTACTCTAATGGGTATAATTCTGGTTGTCAGAAAAGCTTTGATTGTATAGCGCATCGCCTGGATTTGAACTTTGTCCTCCTCTCTGTGGCGAAGGCCAGCTGTGGGTCTTTTATGTTTCAGAAGATGAAGAGTTTCAGAGTTTAGTTTCCCACAGCAATCATATACCACTCTCTCACACCCCCTGAGAGAAGCTGTTGGATGTGAGCAGTGTAGTGTGACCCTGAACAAACACACTCAGCCAGGTGAACTTTGCCTCACTTTGATTCATACCAGGAAAATTAGATCTTTAAAGTTCGTTTTAATGTTTTTTAAACCATAAAACATGTATTGAAGGTGATAAAGCTAACTCAAAATGGACCACCATGCTCTTTAAAAAGGCACCTTATACTGTATGTGTAGTTAGAAATGAAGGCTTAAGGCCCAGACACACCAAGCTGACATCAGAGAACTGGCGGCGATGAAGGCCGAAATCTTACTTGTCAATATTATATTCCATTTGTGCCAATAGATCCCCCTGAATGTTATATACTGGTCCTTTAAGCACAAATTGGTATTGATTGTGTCATCTAACGCTCAGTAAGAAAACAAATCTATCTACTGTATTTCTGTGAGAAACGTCTGACACTGTGATGCTTTGAATGTCCATATCCATGCTGTAATGCTCACTGGCGGGGGAAATGCAGAGTGGAAAGGCCAATAGCTTCAATAGTGTGTGTGTGTGTGTGTGTGTGTGTGTGTGTGTGGGATGACCTATTCCAAGATGGATGTGATCCTGGCTGGTACAATTTAATTCCACACTGACCCCATAAATTTCCTCTACATATTAAATCCTTGCTAATTACAAGTGCATGCTTTCAGCGGCCTCTGGAAACGGCCCTGGCTGGAGAAGGAGCTGAACTGTAAAACATGTTCAAGTTAACTTAGTCATTCAGGGATTATTTGACTTTTGCGTCATGAGGCACTGCACAATAAAACTCACAATGTTTGCCAATACCTCACTTGCATAACAGACACAATACTACACCCAAACACCTTTTAATTTGGATGTTTTTATAGGCTGTTTAAAAGATATTCGGCATCAATGTACTTGTGTTTTTTATTAGGGCTGTCAATCGATTAAAATATTTAAGCGCGTGATTGTCCACAGTTAATCCCGATTAATCGCAAATTGGATCTTTTTTTATCTTTTCAAAATGTACCTTAAAGGTGGATTTGTCAAGTATTTAATACTCTTATCAACATGGGAGTGGGCAAATATGTTTGCTCCATGAAAATGTATGTATATATTTATTAATGGAAATCAATTAACAACACAAAACAATGACAGATACCAGAAACCCTCACAGGTACTGCATTTAGCACAAAAAAAATGCTCAAATCATAACATGGCAAACTGCAGCCCAACAGGCAACAACAGCTGTCAGTGTGTCAGTGTGCTGACTTGACTATGACTTGCCCCAAACTGCATGTGATTATCATAAAGTGGGCATGTCTGTAAAGGGGAGACTCGGGGGTACCCATAGAACCCATTTTCATTCACATATCTTGAGGTCAGAGGTCAAGGAACCCCTTTGAAAATGGCTAGGTTTTCCTCTCCAAAATTTAGCGTAACTTTGGAGCGTTATTTAACCTCCTCGACAAGCTGGTATGACATGGTTGGTACCAATGGATTCCCTAGGTTTTTCTAGTTTCACATGATGTCAGTATCTTCACTCTAGCTCTAAAACTGAGCCCGCTACAACCTGAAAATTGCAAGTTGCGTTAACACATTAAAGAAATGAGTGGCGTTAAAACAAATTTGCGTTAACACGTTATTATCACGTTAACTTTGACAGCCCTAGTTTTTAATGTGGACATATAGTATACATGTACACATCATTTGGTTTTTATTTTAAACCATCATTGTGTTTCATTCAGATTCTGTTCATGTGGTTGTGGTTTTAGAAATACTAGCATTTTCACAATAGTGTCATGAACAACCTCTTTTGTTAGTGGAGATGAAAAACAGGTGTAAAAGTTGTGTGCCATTGATTTAAGGCAACTGTATGTCATGTATGAGAGATCTTTTTTTTTTTCTCGGCTCTGTTTTTCTGAGATTACCGAGACCTGTGAAGAGGCCAACCAATGACACATTCCCATCTGCAACTGATTATTGTGAAATAACAACAAATTATACGAGACGGTTTGGACGCGGGCCAGTACGAATGATATAATGCACAGTCATTTTCAATAAGTTGAGAGTTCATGGATAATCATAGACGTTTGAGGAGTGCTTATGGCAGAAAACTTACTTTGATATTTAATACATTTTTAAATGAGGCATATTCACAAATAATGCAGGCTGGGTGAAAATTATTTGATTAGAAGTTACAGGAAAAAGTGAGCTGCTTTTTGTCTTTTTTGAGACAAATGTGATGCAGCTGGATATACTTTCAGCCGGATTTAATGCAAATGGCTGTATGGCATTAATTAACTGTGCCATATCTGCATCATACTCAACCTTTACAGCCTCTGTGGCCCCGCAGGCATGCCGTGATGTATCAGTGTCTATCTCTCTCTCGCTCACAAAAGCAAAGTCACATGGAGAAATGAACAATATTTTGGGAAGCATGTGCCTCTGCGGCTCAAAGGGAGAATAATGACAAACATAAATAATGCAACAGCTCAGCGGGGCTGTGCAGATTAGAGAGAGAGAACAGAACACAATCTGCTTGTTGCTTACAAGTCCGACCTGTGTTGATGGAAGGCTTTGCACGCGAGAGAGAGACGACAAGAGAAAACATGAAAGAGTGGAGGGGATAACAAGATGAGAGCAGGAAAAAGAGGGGAGGAAACACAAGTGAGAGATAGATGACTGTCTGAGCTGATGATCAAAACAGTGTGTGTGTGTGTATGTGTGATATTTCTATAATTGTGAGGACCAAACCTGAGATTACACAACTCATCAACTTTTTCAATTGGCTAAAGGTTAGGTTTGGGTATGTGACAGTTATGGCGAGGGTTTGGGGCCGTCGGTAAGCGTCCGTCGGCATAGTTTTTGCGGCTCTTCTCATTTTTCATCTTCATCTCATCTGATCATTCCAATACACGGATATTTTCACAGCGACATGGCCATCTGGAATGAAGCTATGTGTTGAGTGAGAGCGGTGTGAAAATGGTCGTCAAATGCCGTTTTTTTTCATGTATGTATCATAACAAACGGCTTGTATATCTGCAGACCTCGGTCTTCCGGTTTCTCATTTTGAATGACGAATACGGACTACCTGGTATGGAGAGTTATTTCCTCTCACGCAGGCGCAAAGCATATGTGCCGTGGATGTATAAAGAGAACTGGATACAGCGTTGGAGGCCGGGCCCCGTTCATTCCTATGAAAGTTGCTCAGTGGCACATGAAAACAAAATTGCTCGACTTCCGAGTGGAAAAGTACCCGGATCTTTTGGCGATCTTCCGCATCCATTGAGTTCATGGAGTAGGCGCAGTAGCGTCATCTCGGTCACATGGCTCGGTCATGGGATCACAGCAGTCACGCTGTCGTCACGGCTTGCTAACTCCGCCTCCCCGCCCTCGCTCCAGCCTCGGTCCTGGTCTCTTTCACATGAACAGAGGAAGGGAAATAACTCTGGATTCGGCTATTAGCGCAACTTTTAGGACCTAATGATTTAAATAAGGGCTATTCAAATGTTCATACTGGGAAGTTGATTCACCTCGAAAAACATTATCCACTGAGTTACAGACGACCCTTTCCCAATTTAAGTCTATGGGGAAAAAGTCTTGTTGGGCCCAATGGCATCACGTGACGGACACAGACGTTGTAGTACCACAGTTTGGCCACTACGAAAATTGGCATCAACGACCGGCGCTCTTCCTGGGGGGCTTGATATGTGCTAACTGGCCGTGGGTTGTAGTCTTTGCAGTGTGTTCGAGTGCAGCTTTTTGGCCAAGAAAAAGGCGACATGAGACGACGCAACTTGTGGCCTTCGTCGCCAGGTTGGTGTGTCTGGGCCTTTAGGCCTGCTGGACTCTGCAGTTCCCCTCAGTTCTACAGAGCATTTTGAGCGTCTTTCAGCTCATTGTTTTGGTTGTTAAACTTTACTGTTTTCATTCACCCTCCCAGCTCTCATGAACCCCTTTTCAAATTTGAGCAAAATAGCCCTGATAAATCCACTGCACGCTACTTGCCCAGCAGTAAAAGACAGCCAGACAAAGTCAGCAGCTAGCTACGCTCGTCAACATGGGTGACCATGTACCGGCTGAAGAGCCAAAATTTTCATCAGCTCTTAGTGGAGGCCAAAAACAGACAGCGGTCCACACAAATCCAACCGCTCTGGCTCCACAGCTGCTCCGTCACTGTCAGATCTTGTCAGCAACACAGCGGTAGCTCGGCTTGCCTGGTCACTGACTTTCTGTCTGTTGGGTTGCCAGATCCAGGGTGGTCCGTACCACCGCACTCATCCCTCCCTCGTTGTCGAGGAGGGTTATGCAGATTTTGGAGCACTGCCTCCCTCCTTCCCTCCTCCTCTTCTATCCCTCCATCCATCCATCCATGCCCTTTCCAGTAATGTCTGAGCAGCTGCATGGCTAAAGTTTTCTCTCTGCATGTGCTACATGTCAAACATACTGGATGCATGAGATGCAACTTTCCTCAGCAGACACATAGTAACAGTCCAGGCTGTAATATAAGAATACTAAGCCAAAATGTTGTGATTAGGGCTGTCAAAGTTAATGTGATAATAATGCGTTAAAGTAAATTTGTTTTAATGCCACTAATTTCTTTAACACATTAATGCAACTTTCAGGTTGGAGCGGGCTCAGTTTTAAAGCTAGAGTAAAGATACTGGCATCATATGAAACTAAAACATCTAATGAATCCATTGGTACCAACCATGTCATACCAGCTTGTCGCGAAAGAGCCTAAATAACGCTCCAAACTTACGCTACATTTTGGCGAGGAAAAACTGGCATGGCTATTTTCAAAGGGGTTCCTTGACCTCTGACCTCAAGATATGTGAATGAAAATGGGTTCTATGGGTACCCACGAGTCTCCCCTTTACAGACATGCCCACTTTATGATAATCACATGCAGTTTGAGGCAAGTCATAGTCAAGTCAGCACACTGACACACTGACAGCTGTTGTTGCCTGTTGGGCTGCAGTTTGCCATGTTATGATCTGAGCATATTTTTTATG
>CAKALU010026569.1:544-13567 GCA_916700995.1 Hozukius guyotensis
CATAGAATAGTATGTCGAAAAAGTTTATGAAAAATAGTCATAGTATAGTATGTCGAAAAAATGTCGTGAAAAAAGTCATAGTATAGTATGTCGAAAAATTTCATGAAAAAAAAGTCATTGTATAATATGTCGAAAAAATTTCATGAAAAATAATTCGTAGTATAGTATGTCGAAAAGTTTCATGAAAAAAAAGTAATATTATTGTATGTCGAAAAATTGAATGAAAAAAAGACATTGTATAGTATGTCGAAAAAATGTCTTGAAAAAAAGTAATAGTATAGTATGTCGAAAAAATGTCTATGAAAAAAAGTCATAGTATAGTATGTTGAAAAAATTTCATGAAAAAAAAGTCATAGTATAGTATGTCGAAAAAGTTTATGAAAAAAAAGTCATAGTATAGTATGTCGAAAAATTGAATGAAAAAAAGACATAGTATAGTATGTCGAAAAAATGTCGTGAAAAAAGTCATAGTATAGTATGTCGAAAAATTTCATGAAAAAAAAGTCATTGTATATGTCGAAAAAATTTCATGAAAAATAATTCATAGTATAGTATGTCGAAAAATTTCATGAAAAAAAAGTAATATTATTGTATGTCAAAAAATGTCATGAAAAAAAGTCATAGTATAGTATGTCGAAAAATTTCATGAAAAAAAAGACATAGTATAGTATGTCGAAAAAATTTCATGAAAAGAAGTCATAGTATGTCGAAAAAATGTCGTGAAAAAAGTCATAGTATAGTATGTCGAAAAAATTTCATGAAAAATAATTCGTAGTATAGTACGTCGAAAAGTTTCATGAAAAAAAAGTAATATTATTGTATGTCGAAAAATTGAATGAAAAAAAGACATTGTATAGTATGTCGAAAAAATTGAATGAAAAATAATTCATAGTATAGTATGTCGAAAAATTATAAGAAAAAAAAAGTAATATTATTTTATGTTGAAAAAATTTCATGAAAAGAAGTCGTAGTATAGTATGTCGAAAAAATTGAATGAAAAATAGTCATAGTATAGTATGTCGAAAAATGTCTTGAAAAAAGACAGTATAGTAGGTCGAAAAAATAATTCATAGTATAGTATGTCGAAAAATGTCATGAAAAAAAGTAATAGTATAGTATGTCAAAAAATTTCATGAAAAAAAGTCATACTATAATATGTCGAAAAAATGTCCTGAAAAAAGTAATAGTACAGTATGGTGAGAAGTTTCATGAAAAAATGTCATATTATAGTATGTCGAAAAATTTCATGGAAAAAAAGACAGTATAGTATGTTAAAAAATTTCATGAAAAGAAGTCGTAGTATAGTATGTCGAAAAATTTAATGAAAAAAAGACATAGTATAGAATGTCGAAGAATTTAATGAAAAAAAGTCATAGTACAATATGTTGAAAAAATGTCTTTAAAAAAGTAATAGTACAGTATGTCGAAACGTTTCATGAAAAAAAAGTAATATTATTGTATGAAGAAAAAATTCTTGAAAAAAAGTCATAGTATAATATGTCGAAAAATTTCATGAAAAAAGTCATAGTATAGTATGTCAAAGATTTCATGAAAAAAAGTCATAGTATAATATGTTGAAAAATTTCATGAAAAAAGGTCATAGTATAGTATGTCGTAAAAATTTCATGAAAAATAATTCATAGTATATTATGTCGAAAAATGTCATGAAAAAAAAGTCATAGTATGTCCAAAACTTTTATGAAAAAAAACGTCATAGTATAGTATGTCGAAACATTTCATGAAAAAAAGCAATATTATAGTATGTCGAACAATTTCATGAAAAATAATTCATAGTATATTATGTCGAAAAATGGCATGAAAAAAAGACAGTATAGTATGTCGAAAAATGGCATGAAAAAAAGTCATAGTATAGTATGTCGAAAAATGTCTTGAAAAAAAGTAATAGTACAGTATGTCGAAAAACTTCATAAAAAAAGTCATAGTATAGTATGTCAAAGATTTCATGAAAAAAAAGTCATAGTATAATATGTTGAAAAATTTCATGAAAAAAGGTCGTAGTATAGTATGTCGTAAAAATTTCATGAAAAATAATTCATAGTATATTATGTCGAAAAATGTCATGAAAAAAAGACAGTATAGTATGTCGAAAAATTTCCTGAAAAAAAAGTCATAGTATAGTATGTTGAAACATTTCATGAAAAAAAGCAATATTATAGTATGTCGAACAATTTCATGAAAAAAAGTCATAGTATAGTATGTCCAAAAATTTCATGAAAAAAGTCATACTATATGTCGAAAAAATGTCTTGAAAAAAGTAATAGTACAGTATGTCCAAAAATTTCATGAATAAAAAGACATAATATAGTATGTCGAAAAATTGAATGAAAAATAGTCATAGTATAGTATATCGAAAAAATGTCTTTCAAAAAAGTCAGTATAGTATGTCGAAAAATTTCATGAAATAAAAGTCATAGTATAGTATGTCAAAAAATGGCACGAAAAAAAGTCATAGTATAGTATGTTGAAAAATTTCATGGAGAAAAGTCATACTATGGTATATCCTAAAAAGTCCTAAAAAAGTCCTAATATAATATGTCTAAAAGGTCATGGTATAGTATCTAAAAGAAAAAATTTAAAAGTGATAGTATAGTATTTTGAAAAAAATAATAAGTCAGAGTATTGTATGTCGAAAAAAGTAAAAAAATGTCTAAAGTCATGGTATAGTTAGTATCTAAAATCAAAATCTTAAAAAAAATTGATAGTATAGTATGTCAAAAAAAAAGAAAAACTCAGTTTGTCAAAAAAAAGAAAAAAGTAATTTTATAGTATGTTGAAAAAAGTAAAAAAAAAAAAAAAGTCATAGTATGGTATGTCCAAAAAAGTAATGGTATAGTTGGTACCTAAAAAAAAAATTCATAAAAAATTGATAAAAATGTTAAGAAAAAACGCTTGTAAAGTTAAACATTAATCAAACACGGATCACAGATTTAAGTCCTCCAGAGTTTTTATTCCTCTTTGAGACAAAAACAAGTTTCATTTTGCATAACAGTAGTACAGCAGCGGCCGAGGGTACAAAACGCTTTTTTAAATTTTTCAGTGTAAAAATAACTCTCTACTCATACCTCACACCTGTGCCGTCCTCTTCGTAGTGCAAACGCTTCAAATAAAAGTTAGGCACATGATGGATACGATACGATCGCAGTTCAATTACACTTAAGTGCTGATGAAACGTCATTCTGAATTCCTTTTTTTTGTTTGTGGTTTCCCAGTTCATAATGTTCGACAATCACAGACTGAAGAAACGATGACAGCTGGAGTAAATAGCGCTAAAAGGGCAGTTTGACTTCCTGTTTGTAGCTGTTAACATCCGATGAAGCTTGATTAAAAAAAAAAAAAAAAAAGACCTAAAGAGTTCTATTTCGCTGATAAGATGATTATCTGTCAGCTTCTTCAACTAAGTGCAACTGAGTTTAATACTATGTCAAAAAAAACAGATTACATTGCAAGCTTGTGGTCCCAAGCAACTATTTGCTTGTAAATATCTGAGCGAGCGTTTAAGTGGCAACTTGACATCTTTCTACTTTTAAAGGAAAAAAAATAATAAAAACTAGCTCAAAATAAAGTAAAATATTTCCCAGATTTACATATTTTACAAATAAAAAATAAATATCGGCTCTGTTTTTAATCTAGGCATTTTTAGGATTCGTCGAGAAAAATAAAAAAGGTACAAAGAGCGACAGTCGTTCTTTTCCGACTTAACACAGTGCAGCTTATTTTCCAAAAGTGTTGCTCCGCCATCAGGAGGCCAGCACGCCCCGGCGGATGATGTCAGACCCGTAGCGCCGGCCGAGAGACGAGTCTCCCCTCAGCTGGTGGGAGTGGCATCGTTTCAAGCAGGGCTCCATCTCGCCGTCGCCTGATTTGGAGTCGGAGGCGTAGCCATCGCTCTCCGTCCCCGTGCGGTGTCTGGTCCTGGGGTACGACGGCTCCGGCGTGTTGGTCAGCGGCCTCAGCAGCTCCTCCTCCTCCTCTTCCTCCTCCTCCTTCGTCGCTGCCGCCAGAGGCCTCTCGCTCCTCTTCGGGATCCTGAACTTCCCCCAGCTTCTAAGATGTCCTCCCACATGTCTGTTGGTCGTGTGCGAGCCGTTCGCCTGACCTTTCCTCAGCCAACCGTTGGCTTTGGTGGCGGCGGCTGAGACCTCGCCGGCTCTGTTGAGTTTAGTGTTTTTCGTCACGTCCAGAGAGACGGGGCTTCTTTTGGCCATCCGTTCGTCAATGAAGTAGTCGTCGTTGTCAGAGTTCCTGATATCGACCAGCCTGATGGACACCGTTTTCTCCAGGTGTTTTGACCCGAACCTGTTCACATCGCTCCTCCTCTTCCTCCTCCTCTCCTCTTCATGATCGTTATCTCGTTTCCGTCTGGCCAGCGCCTCGTGTTCGGGCCCCGGGGCCTCCCTCCTGGGGAATTTCCTGCTCTCAAGTTTGTGCAGCTTGAGGGTGATCGTTTCATGAACGACTTCTGGCCTCTGAAGCTTTGGGAACTGAATCTCCTGGCTGATCTCAGAGTTCTGGGTTTTGGCGTCGCTCGTGTCCTCAGCAGGCTCAGACTCTTTCATTCTGGAGCCTTTACTGTCCTTCATCTCCAGTGGTTTGCTCAGATTGTCCTTCTTGTGAGTGTGCGGGGAGTCGGAGAGGCCTTTACGGTCGCCGCTTTTCCTTTTTTCCTGCTTCAAAGACCCGCGTTTGGTTTTCAGTCCCGAGTGGCTCCAGGAGGAGCGAGACTGGGAGCCCTGAGAGGACAACCAGTCCAGAGTGAAGAGCTTCTCCAAATCCTTCGTTGAAGGATCGCCTGCAACAGACACAAGTGATGTACAAATTCAGCACAATGTTTTTATATCATCCTCTACTGGTGGTCAGAAAATAACTTTTTTTTCTCTCATTCACAGTGGGGTTGTGACGACAGACAATGCACATCTTACCGGTAGCCTGCAGATCAAAGATGACACGCCGCATGTTACCCTTAGCCTGCGGCTAAAGACGACACAGCGCATCTTACCACTAGTCTGCAGCTCGGTAAGATACGCTGCGTCGTCTTTGAGCTGCAGGCTATCGGTAACATGCAGCGTGTCGTCTAAGTAAGTAATATTAGCTATAAAATGTACTTAAAGTATCAAGAGTAAAAGTAGTCATAATGCAGAGCGGCTACTATCAGTGTTATACTATTGGATCATTCTTATTGACGTATTGATATGTAAGCATTAATGTTGTTATAGGTCAAGGTGGAGCTAATTTTTAACTATTTTATATATTTTTAGAAGTTTAATTTGTAACAATAGATCATATTTTATTAATCATTGTATGTTTTGTTTTTGAAATCTTAAAAATTTGAAATTAAACTAGTGACTACAGGTCTTAAATAAATGCAGTGCAGTAAACAAATTTACAATATTACTCTCTGAAATGTAGTGGAGTAGAAGTATAAAGTAGCATAACATTGAAATACTTAAGTACAAGTACTTGAGTAAATGTACTTTCCACCACTGCTACAGTAAAATATCACAATCACTACCTGCCAGCTAGCTTTAGAGGTTACAACATGACCTTGAATGTTGTTTTGTGAACTTAAAAATTAATAAAAATACATTGTATATTTACATGTATTTACAGAATTGGCTTTTGGGAGTTTTTACTTTGAGTGAGATTATTAAAATTGCATCTATTACTTTTTTTTTTACCACAAAATATATTAAATATTATTGCTGTACGAAGTTGATGTGATTTGTGGAGCTTTGATGAAATCCTGTTTTGCTGACTCACCCGTGAGCAGCTCCTGGTCGAGCAGTCGAACTTGGTGCTGGAAGATCTGCTCCTCGACTCTCCACATCGAGCGCTTCATCTTCTCCCTCCGGGTCACCATGTAGGTCAGGTTACGGACCTGAGGACCAACAACAGCAGCTTCTTTAGACAGATCATCATGAACTTAGATCAACAACCTCCTAAACGCTGGAACTACAACTTACACTGATTCCAGCTTCCCAAATGTGCAGATTTGATGCTTTTCTCTGTTTTATATCCACGTAAAGTGAATATCTTAAACCAGCAGTTAAAGAGTACATACAGTATAGCTACCTGGTTCTACTCCAGTATGACTCTTTAACAAGTCACTATACTTCAACAGGGCGAACGGAGTTGCACTACTGGACTGCGATGTTTAGAATTGATTAAATCTTGGCCCACAAGTCTTATTATTATTAACAGCAGTTGTTTCATTTTCTAGCCAGACTGCAAAATCTGAGCCATAGAAATAAAATCAAGTGTGTGGTCGCAGCTTGCCGGTAAGGGAACAGACGCAGTACCCAGAGACAGCTGGCTGGCTAGTTAACTAGGTACATTGTCCCCAGGCGGAGGGACGTTTAGACCCGGCGCTGCTGATGGCCACCAGCCCGCTGTTGGCTAATTTTCTGTAATCAGTGCAGCACCAAAGCCTGGCAGAACCAGCCCAAGAGCTAACCAGCCAGCTGTTTGATTGCCAATTCCACCATGCTCCGATGCCACACTGGTTACAGAAAACGAACAGAACACAGTTGTCACTCATCTGGCGATAGCAATGTGCTTTCCTACGCTGTGACAAGAGTGAGTGGACGAAGCATTAAGTTGTTCAATTTAACTCATTTACATTTTCTATGTGCTTCATAACGTCACGACTCCGCTGCTCATTTTTTTCGTTGTTACTGCAAAACCTCATTGAGTCCGCGACCTGCCGCAAGTCGGCTTAGTTTAAGCGGGAGTCAGCCCGCTATAACGGTCGCTATGTCAACGGTACACATAAAAAAAATGCTCGCCGCTCTGACCATCCTGCTACATCGATTTGAATGGGCATGTCTCTTCTACTCCTATCTTCTATTTCTATGATCTGAGCATTAAAAACTGGCTTTTCATTTCACATTTAGCAACCTGCACAACAACACAAAACGTCCCTTTCTAAACCTAAAAGAAAGATTGGAGGCTTCCTGACGGCCTCGGATCACTTAGAAATGGACAGTATGATTATTTTTCTGGATTTTAACGTGAGCGCTTCCTGTCTTATCTGCAGGAGAAAGTGGCTATTCTTCAGTAATACGATCTCAACACTGTTGTTTTATTAAATAGTTCCAGAGTTCTAAGGTATTGTAATCTATACATCCTTTGCTTAATGTATCTTATTTGTTATTTCTTTGTTTCCTACCTCTATCCTCTCTCTCTCTCTCTCTCTCTCTTCTGCTGCTGTAAAATGTGAATCTTATCTACAAAGAAGCAAACTTTTCCACTGCACTCAGACTTTATTTTAATTCATTTTTCCCTTTTCTGTCTCTGTCCCTCCTTCTGGTCTCTGCTCTCCTGTGAACTTTGGGGAAGTGGAAACCTACCCTTTCCAGGTCCTGGCGCAGGTGTGTGAAGAGCTGCAGGCGTCTCAGCAGCACCTCGTGCTCGCGGCGTGCCAGGCTGTCCTCCTCGTCCTTCTTGGGCGTGAGGAGCGGCTGGTTGAAGTTGGCTTTGCGCTTCAGCTTCCAGTACTGGAACAGGAAGTCCACCACCTCCGGCTGCACCTTCAGGTGAGCGGCCACCTCCTCCACCTCCACAAACTGGTAGAACTCCTCCTCCATCTCCTGCAGCTTCAGCTTGCGGAGGCTGACTCTCTTCTCCTGCTGGCGGCTGGTGAGCACCTCCAGGTCGCTGGGCGCTCTGTCGAGGAGCTGAGGAGCCACGTAGGGGGACGAGGAGGAGGAGGCGGCGTCTTCCTCCCATCTCACCCTGCCTCTCCTCTTGCCCTTCTTGTCTCTGCCGGCGCTCTCCTTCTCCTCCTCGCCTCCCGAGTCTCGGTCCCTGGACTCGGCGCCCTCGAGCCCGGAGTGTTTGGGACAGTAGGACTTGAACTTGACCTCGTCGTCCTCCGAGAGGATGGTGTTCATTTCGAGGCTGGCGGTTAGGCCGCACGTCACGTGGAAGGCAGTCCGGCAGTTTTTCGCTGAGCACTACAACAGCAACAAAACACACAGTTCGTCAAAATCAACCAAAACATAAACAAACTGGGTTGTTTCAGTTCTAGTTGTGTTTCTATCAAACAGTATCAAATAACGTCCAGCATCATAAATCATTGTTTTAATATTATTTATATTATTGTTGGGTATTTTATTTGTGTATTACTTTAACTTTCTGATTTTATTTGTCTCACTGCCGTCCTGAAATGTTTTAATCCTGATTCATATCAAACAAATTTGTAAACTTTGTTTTGAAAAGTGCTGTGTAAATAAAGTTTATTATTATAAACTGACACCAAATGCTTGGTCAGATTCTGAGTCGTATTTACTTTTCGACTAACCCCTTAAAACTCAGACGGCCCTTCGGCGGGCCCGGCCGCTATTCTGTCTTTCGGAGGTTATTGCGGGCTGAGTTTTCAAGCTAGAGAGCTGAAGGGGAGATACTGGTATCATATGAAACTAGAGAAACTTAAAGAATCCACTGGTACCAACCATGTCATACTAGCTTATCAGGAAGATCGCTACGAAGTTTGAGTTTGGCGAGGAAAAACTGGCATGGCCATTTTCAAAAGGGGTCCCTTGACCTCTGACCTCAAGATATGTGAATGAAAATGGGTTCTATGGGTACCCACGAGTCCCCCCTTTACAGACAACAGAAGTGCTCACTATGCAATCGCCAAAAAATGCAATTCTTGCAGAAATGTCAAAAGTTTTTTAAACCAAATCACAGCATGGCTTTTTCTATGGTGTTCCTCGAGGTCTTGGTGTCTTAATGTGGTATTTTGGAGGGATTATTAATAATTTTTATCAATTCTCGAGTGGTAAAAAAATACTTAAATTAAGCACCAAATCTGTGTAACAAATGGTATCAACCCAAAAATTGCTGCAACAATTTAGGAGACATAATAGAGCATGGGGATGACCATCACAAACTCATATCAACATGTTCTACGCTCTCACACACGCTCACAATTTATTGCAATTAATTAATTGATTAGTATTTCTTATTAATGACTAGAACAACTTGACAAACAGTGCTGAGCTGCATCTCAAATTAATCTCCAGGTTCCCAGCTCTCAGATGATGAACACCACTTCTATATGACATCTACTGTTGACTTTTTATCTCCCCTGAACATCCTCGGTCCCCCACCCCGACCACTCTAAAGAAAAGAGGGCGGACTGGAAAGCGGTTAACAAGATAGAAACTAATTCTGACTTTTTTTTTTTTTTACTTATATTTTATTCAAGTTAAGTTTAATTGTATACGTAGCTGTTTCTGTTAAAACAACTTTAACCACATTTGAACTGATGAATGAAAAAATTGGTTTTGAACAAAAACATGATAATACTGATATTTTGAATAATTTTGGCATCTGTAATGAAAAGTATATTTTCGGGGTTGATTTTTGTTGTCTTTTTTTGTTTTCTATTAACTTATCTGGTTATTTAATTTATTATTATTATTACTTTTTTCTCTTTGTATTAATATTATTCATTTTTATTATCTTTTTTATTCTATTCTTTCTTTTTATTATTATTTTAATTATTATTAATATTATTATTTTTCTTAATTTTATTTCAATTTTGAATGCTGTGTAATTACGAACTGTAAATGATATATATGAAAACAACCTCGAAAAAATAAAGTATGAAAGAAAAAGAAAAGTATTGATATAGTTTTGGCACTGCTATCAAAAGCTTCCAACTACCAGTCGTAATTGTAGTTAATATTAACATTATGTCCACATTTCGTTTCTAAATTCACTCAATCTTCAATGACTAAATGACTAAAAAAGATTTTCAGCTGGTAAAAAAAATGGTAGCAGCTGAATAAGGAGTCTTGTTATACAAGTTATACTACTTGTTTATGCATTTTATCTTCCTTTCGTACTTTCATACTTTTATACTGTTACTCTCAGGCGTTATTAAAACCTGTTTAATGCAAAATACAACCAATTTAAAATAGACAAACACTGATCAGCTGCCTCATTTAACCTGCTGAGCTGTGAAATCATCTCAATTTCATTTGTTTGGTTGTGAAAAGCGGAGAGGAAACGCACCACTCTGCACCACACTGAGGATATCATTAACTACTGAATCATTCTAACACGCTGGGGTCACGCGTTGCTTTTCACGTCTCATTAAATGTCTTTGTGTTTGTGCGTCATTGGGGGGGTGAAATGCGAGCGGTGACTCTTACCTGTATGCACGCTCCGGACTTCTCTTTACACAGGCAGCAGATCAGAGCCCATCTGTTGCTGGGAATCTGGGACACATTGGTGATCGGCTCCATCTTCTCTGGATTCCCGATGCTCACCTGCAAAGCACAATCACCATGTGATGAGCCGGGTGTGATTCAAATATCAGCACAGACTCATTTATAAATGCAAAACACCTGTATGTAAACACAGAGTCTTACATCACCACCATGTGTGCCGAAATGTTCGAAGATTGATGCTCCAGTTAGAATAAAACCTCCAACCTTCAGTGTCTGTGTGTTTCATGGTGTTTGGTCCAATAAATAACTAAAACATGACATTTGAAATCATTCAAGCTACTTCCATTTTCATGCCATGTGTTTTGATTAATTAAGTCACATGTAACTTTTTGACCACACCAGTTAATCCCTTAGAAAGCTACCGTTTAAGGTTGTAATCATGAAAAATCTACCTTTCGTTTGTTATTTTTTCACGTGGAGAAGTCTATGATAATTTTATAAATAACAGAAGACACAGTGTAATGTAAGTAAACACCAGCTTCTAGTTTTAAATTGGATTTTGGACAGTACAAATAATGTGTTTACCAGCAGAAGAAAACTCTCTGATGTAAGCAATCACAAGTGACTTCTTTGAAAACATTAAAATTGATATCAGCACCTGATGTGTGATTATTGGCTTTTCATTCACAGTGATGGATCATCTTTTCCAACTGCAATTTAAGTTGTTTACCACCCTGATGAACACCCACGTCGGTCGCAACGCGGTCATTTTAAATAAATATTGCCATGCAAATTTAATTTTTGCACAAACCATACAGTCTGCCTTGGATTATTTTTGAAGGAGAATTGCATTTTATACTTTTTTGGGAACATATTCCACCCTTACTGAGTAAGTTGTTTAGCAATTTGAAGATCATTTAAATCAAGGTCAATATCATATAATAATTTGAAATTTTAACATTTGAGATTAAAAACTGTTTTTCCAAAGTGTCTCTTCCCATTATTTCCATGTGTTGAGTTTCTGGCCATGTGCAAATTTAAATTAGCTCTTTGCTATTTTTTTTAAAAGATTTACACAGAACTGGAATACTGCATCAAAACAGGAAGAGGGACATGTATCTAAAATGTAAAAGAAGTAAATAAATGATTTGGTATAAAAATAAATAAAATAAAGACTGTAAACAGGTAGATGTTCTCGTCACCTCTGGGATCCACAAGGCACAGCTGACGTGGACCCACTTGGTTCCGCTCCGGGTCGGCTTCATGGCTCCGCCCTTCTTGGGACACAGCTGGCACTTTGGCAGGATGCCGAGGGCGCAGATCCGGCACAGCCAGCTGCCCTTTGGGACTTTCTGGATGCCGTAACACGCCTGGTGAGAAACGCAAAAAACAAGAGGGAGGCTCAGCTTCCAGAGAGCACGCGGAAATCAATACAGCAGCAGCAGCAGCAGCAGCAGCAGCAGCAGCAGCAGCAGCAAATGAAGAAGAGTGTGATGGAGTGTGTCAGGTGAAACCACGGCAACAGCTGATATGAAATGTAAGATGAGTCGTTTTCATTTTGCTTTTTTACCACAGCAAAGCAATCTATTCAGACAATTAAATGAAGTCTCTAAGCGCTACAAAGTTATCACGGTTTGGTCAAAAACATTATTTCATTATAGATTTCACTTCGACTATTACTCTTCACATCTTAGCTGTGATTTTTAATAAAGTGCCCAAATTCTTTTCGGAGCCTCCGAGGGGTCAAAGTGGGATTTCTTTTTTTACCAAACTTCTTTTGCGTTCCTTTGCATTAAGTTCTATGTTCCCCCTGATCCATAGGAGCAGCTAGTGTGTTGGTCCAGAGTTATAATGCACTGCCAGTTTAGGGAGACAGTTCTGCTATCGGTATCATAACATAACATTTGTGGAGAAATGCACCGTTTTCGACGGACTAGCTCGTAGTTCACCCCTCGTTGCCCCATCCATCATCACATTATAGTTTATAATAGTGATTTGTTCAAAACATGACCGTTTCTTATACTATAAATAATTGTTTTTTTTGTTTTTTTTACATTTTAATTATCACATTATCAGTGATTTGTTCAAAACAAAGCTGTTGCAGTTGCTATTCGAATGTTAATTTATGTACAGTATATATGACAAAATAAAGAAATGTTAATTCGGTTATTAATTTGTTTAATTTTTCTCTTAAAAAAACAACAAAAAGAACCGTTAAAGTACCGGATCCATAAGTGGTATCGGAAGAGTTGTAGTACCGTTAAAATCTTAACAATACCCATTCCTAGTAGAGATGATCTGACACTTTACATTCTGCATTTATTGCTCATTACTCCCTTTAAAAGGCTCTGGCAGTATACAGCCACTAGCTGTGAGCATTTTGTTTTGAAAGGTGTCATATAAATAAAGTTATTTTTATATCATTAGTCTCTGTATTCAGAGATTAAACTCTGTATGTCACACAGTGACTGTTTAATAAAAGTATTTTGTCAGATTTTTAATACTTTAAAATAAAGACATGTATATAATTTTTTTCGCTCATGTACAGCGAGTTAATTGAGTCCGTGTGTTGACCTCTGACCTGGTGAACGCAGATGTTGCACTTGTCGCAGAACACCATCTCGTTGTTGTCCTCGCCGTCGGGCGACTGGCAGACGTCGCACACCACGTCCTCGTCGTACTCGATGCCCAGCCCCTCCTCCGTCTCCGTGGCGTGCGTCATGTTTTCATGGCAGCAGCGTTCAAACTCCTCCATCACGCGCTCCATGGTGATCTCGTCCAGCGGCGGCATGGCTGGAAAAGTCGGGAGTAAGAGGTTTACTGG